>JASAMZ010006713.1:0-95886 GCA_030248115.1 Linhomoeus sp. GSCO2_2 | reverse complement strand
TGCACGACAACGATCACAGACTGCCGCACACTGTTGTTTTGAGGCTGATAAATGATGGATTCGTGGGCAGAATCGAAACTAGTTCATTCAGTGTGATTCAGTGGCTTCACTCAAAAGAAGCAGCCGATATTCGCGTCTGTCTATTGTCTACTGACTGACTGCGACCTTTGTATCTTCACGAGTTTCATAGGTTCCTTTGGGGGGAGGGGTTTGGGCCCCCCCCCCCCCCCCCACCCCGGACCGACCCTGACGACGTTCAGGACGACCCTCCCCTCAACCTCCGATCCCAGACCGACCCCCCCTAGCGACCCAAATTTGCAAAAAAATTTCGCCTGCGGCGCTATTTTGTTGTTTTAACATGTATTTGGGCCGCTTTCTAGCTAGTATATGGCCTTGATACGTCTGTTTGTGGTGGTTTTAGAGCAAAATTAACGTTTTTCTGGACTTTTTGAAGCAAATAAATGCAAAATTTCTTACAATAATAGACCCCCCTACCCTTTTCGGATGGCCATCCTGAAACAGATTCAGGTTCAGGACAACCCACCCCCCTCGACCCTAAATTGACCCCCCCGGACCAAATCTGGTAGGAACCCATGACGAGTTTACGCCCGTATGGATGCATACTGCAATAGTGCAAAAGCGGAACATATTACTTCACTTCACTCGTGCCAGTGTGAATGAATGAGGTCCCCCACCTTCCTCTCGGTGGCAGAGACCCCTTTTGTCCAAAAACTCTCTCGATCCATTGGCGTCCCAAATTTTCACATTTTTCTCCGAAAGTTCCTTCGAATTGGTGCTTCCCTTGATGAACCACAGCAATTCCTCCAGAATTCCCCTCCAAAAGACTCTCTTTGTGGTCAGCAGTGGGAAGGTGTCTCAAAATTTCAAATTTGAACGTCAAATTGTACAATAATTTGCTAAATCTTTTTACCATTTTTCAAGCTGTATCTGGCCTGCATGCCAAAGATGGCCAGCGTCCCAGTGCCCGTTCGATCGCTTTTCGGTCGTCCGCTAGTGAGAATTTGCCGAATTTGGCTCAGATAGTTCATTTCGTCGTGATTTTCGCCCTCTTCGGTTGGTTCAGCCGCAATTTTGCGTGGAAGTTCGACCGCTGCGCCGACATTCTCTTTGTTGACTCCTTCCATGGCTGCCGACATGACTGCTCGGATCGAAACCTTCAACAAGGATTACGTGCAGGAGCCCCTGCATAGAAGCACTCCGACCCGACTCGGGAATAGCAGATGGAGGTATTGCGTCGCCTGCTGCGCAACAGACCGTCGGAAAACTCAATATGGATAAACCCAGCGACTGGCAGTGTCAAGCTTCAACCAGCCGGCAACCGGCCCGGCTGCGGCCGGTGACCGGTGCCCATCTCTAATATACTAACACAACGCACGGCACTCGACAGACAAAGAAGGGGGCGCGCACAGCTGGCTGGCTATCTATGCGGTAGATCTAGATACGCGCGCCACGAAACAGTCTTACGCAATCGAGCGTCCGCGCCAGCAGAGTGTGGGAACGAGAGAGCGCGGAACGGAAACAAAGACGAACCAATTACTGCAACGACTTAACCCTATGGAGAATACCGGCGCACTACAGTAACGTATTACTACAAAACACATGGGCGCGAAAACAGAGAGAGAGAGAGAACAGTACCGCGGTCATACCTGGTCCTAAGAAGTAGTGGAAAGAAACTTCTTTGCGACAGCAGTTGTTGAAACTTCCTTACCTGTGCCGACTTCGTCAACAGCGCAGAATGCCCGAAATTGGATATTGCACCGAACAATCCCCACGCTTAGAGTTTCGACAAAACATGGTTAAGGTGCCCCAATCGTCGACGAAAAGTCGCAAATCCTGGTCCGCATCGCAAAACGAGTGCCACACTCGGAATCAGCGCCCTCGAAAGCACCGACATCGACTCCAACTGTGATTCTGTCAACAGAGGTGCACTTCCAATTTTGGACGCGGCCGGGGGTACGGTGGCCGGAAAAATATTTTTGAAAATCGGTTCCGTACCACCTTTCGACGGGGAATCACGTGGTGGACCCCATTTAGCCATTAGGAGTCGCATTCGAGCGTTACAGCAGCCCAAAGTCGAAAAGTGCCGAAAATAAGTCAACAGAGATGTACTTTGAATTTGGACGCGGCCGGGAGTACGGTAGCCGGACAACTATTTTTTAAACACGGTTCCGGATCACTTTTCGACGGGGAATCACGTGGTGGGCACCATTTAGCCATTAAGAGTCGCAATCGGGCGTTACAGCAGCCTAAAGTCTAAAAGTGTCGAAAATAGGTGAAAATCGGCACTCGTTGTTTATTCGTTTCAGGAGATCTACACGGCCGATTTCGGAGATTTAGGCGTCAAATGATAGCAAATCGATAGGCGCAGGCTGCTCTGAAGAGCTTTGAGCGATTTTACACCGGAATCTCACAACTCGATTTTTTACACCGAAATTTCACGACTCCGAAATTTTCTTTCGCCCGTAGCTTCCGCGTGGGACCACCTAGGAAGCTGAGGTCTCTTTTCCCAGCTAGATATTGTCGAGGACTGTAACATATCCAAAAATCACCAAAATCGACCAAGTATTGCGAAAGTTATGGATGGAGAACTGTTTTCAATGTACTACAAAATTCGAATTTTTGAATTTTCTCAAAATTTTTCCACTACGCGAAAAAAACGAAGGTGCGTCCACACCTACTATCCCTCGAGAGCCATCGATTAAAAAAAACCGCGTCCAAATCGGACGAAGCATGCGCGAGAAATCTTGGGTACAAACTTTCTACAAATCGGTGCCCCGACTATAGCCCTCCGCCCTTCTAGGGTCGGAGTGCTAAAAAGATTCTCCGAGAGTTTGAAATTCTCACTCTAATCATTACCCGCCAATAACAAAGTCGGGCAATTTGAATCTTGAAAGTCTAATAACGATCAAATATTCAAATCATAATTGCACTTCGCAGGAAATTATCGAGTTGTTTGCTAGACGTTTTGAAACGAAACGTCGACAAGACGAAACGATAACATTTGTACAGTCTGATGCAAGCATTCGTTCACAAACTCCTAAACAACGCACTGTAAATTGGTAGTTCGTCGTACGGTTGTTCTAACATGCGCACTACAGTAACCAATATATACCTGCAGCAATAATTAGGCAATGATACTGTATCGCCAATAATAAAATGCTCACTACTTATGCGGTAGTTGAAGTCGCAGCGGAGACTAGCCGCTCATATATACGGTGGTATGACTATAATGCACCGCGATCGTACTCTTAAATGTGAATATCATTTGTGGAATCAAGAGGTTTACCATTTCTTTGTGACCTTTTGTCTATTAGAGTGCATAAGACGCCATTAGCAGGACGATACTAACAGTCAATCAAATAAATCATTCACAAATTTTGCGCTTTGCACTGCTCTTCACCTTCAGTTCAGTGCTGACCTGCTGAGAGCAGTGCAGTTCAGTTCAGTTCTTCTCTTGAGTGGCACTTGCGCCTGGTCGGGTGTGTCTGCGTGTGACTAGTGCACGGTGCGCGCTTTCGTTCGTATGGAACGCTTTGACGAGGCGCTACGAATAGACGTCAACCAAACTTCTTGTGCGAACTATCCCACGCACCTATGTAAACTACCCAAGTTCGTAATCAACCAAGGGGTACTTTGTTTGCGTCTTACAGCAGAGTTCGTTACTACTCAACCGCACAATCCATCCACAACCTTCTCCAGTTTGTTCTCAGCTTCTGAGCCTAGTCGCTACCGTGTGCGCTGCGCAACATGGAGACTTACGCGTTCGTAATCAACTTATTCTATCTCTTCGGTTTGCCACTGTACATCCTGGTGATCGGGGTGATCCTGTGGAACAGAAGGACGATTGAGTCCTTTCAATCGGTATTCTTCACACTCTTTCTGGCCAATTCTGCAGCGGACCTGGCCTCTGCAGTCTTCAACTGCATCCTCTGGCAGTTCTTTGAGAACGGCATTTTGTGGGTGTCTTTGGGAAAATTTTCTAAAGGTTGAATGCTCACATCGGATGAGTTGGGAGCGCGCAAAACCAACATGTTATTCGGACAGTTGAAGATTGTCGGAATTGTTCGAACGCCACTTCTGAATCATTTTGCAGATTTGTAGTGCGGTATACGTACGTACTGTTATCAATTCTTGTAACAGTAGGTACGTAGTTTATGTGACAAAGTCACTGATTGTTTGGCCGATTTAGACCCACAGAGCCGCCGTTCTACTTGGGCTCAGCGGTCTATGTCTTGGCGGCTTGCACGTACTTCGCCCAGTCTTTCACATTGTCACTCTTGACGGTCAACCGATTTCTGTCCATGAGAAACCCGTACAGAAAGGACGAGGTGGGTCAGAGATACGCTGCTTTGGAACACGCTAAATGCTTGCTAATGAAGTCATGTGCTATGTGACTTCTGGCGATCTTGCATGAGTGCCACTTCGCCTCACTCTTCAGGTGTGGTCCCAGAAGACCGCCTGTCTTTTGGTGGTCCTCTGCTGGTCGCTGGCCCTTCTGGCGGGCTGCCTCCAGTGCTACCCCCTGTTTGATCCTAGAGTCGAAGTGGCCTGGCTGCGTCTCAACCCAGAAGACCAGATGGCCAGCCAAGTGATCCTGGTCACTGAAGCCAATGGCAGTGTCAGAGTGGAGCTGGACGCAGAGGACCAACTCATCTACGCCGTCAGCAGTGTCTACTCCATGGGCAACGCCTTGGGCACTCTGCTGCTCTACGCCATCGGCATCTGGCACCTGAGGGCCGCCATGAGGAAGATTCAGTTGCCAGGCGCAGGTGGAGAACTTTTAGCCAGTGAATGGTACTGTAGCGAGGAGGCTCTTGACAACACCTTCAGTCGGGCAGTCCTCACCACCCAAGTTGAACGCCGCTGAGGTGCGCATGACGTTGAGTGGCCTCATGATGGGTCTCAGCAACGTGGCCATGGGCCTCTCAGAGCTTGTCTTCCTCCTCTGGGAGGTAGACGAAGACAACTACTGGCTGCTCGACTGCACCGAGTTCGCACTCATGACCCTCTTCACTCTGATAGGGCCCCTGTCACTGCTGATTTGCTCGCCCACGCTGCGCCAGCTGCTGCTGAGGGCAATGAGCTTCGGCTTGATGGATGGCCAACGGCAGAACAATGTGATGGTGGTTGCCCAGGCAACGAAGACTTGAACTGCGTGGTCAAACTAATTGGTCTGAACTAGCTGTCCAAGAGCTGTGTCGAAGATACAGAAATTGTATCTTGTCATTCTTCTCCTAGTCGTGCATCTCGTCTTCATAAAGTGTTCTGCCATTTGCGAATGTTTGTAGCGTTGCCAAGCTTCTGTTTCGACGAAACAAACTCTTGGAACAAAGGATATCCACCGGATTGTCCTGGCAACGTGAAGGGCGTAATGTGGTCAGCGTCGCATGCCGCCGTTCCCATTCACCTGGCGCAGACGACATTCGGCCAGTCTCTGACAAGCATCACTTCTCCGCAAAAGGGCGGTCGATTCCACCGCAGTCTCATACAACCAAAATGGAGACTTACGCGATCGTGATAAGCTTCTTCTATGCCATTGGGTTGCCATTGTACGTCCTAGTAATTGGCGTGATTCTCTGGAACAGAAAGACCGTTGAACAGTTTCAGTCGGTGTTCTTTACTTTGTTTCTCGTCAACGCGGCTGCTGATTTGGCTTCAGCTGTGTTCAACAGCGTCTTCTGGCAGTTCTCCGATTACGGCATCTGGTGCGCGTTTCACGAGGATTGATTGACAGTAGTGTTTTCCAAACTCCACCAATCACGAAGAAATGGCGACAGAGGATAAAGGGACATTCCGTTAACTAGACAGTTTCAAATAGCATCGGTTGCTGAATGGCAACGCTATGTTTACCTAGGACTTCTGTGCTTGGTCAAAAACTTGTAACTTTAAATGTATATTTAAATACAAATTTAAATATATATTTTAATATAGTAAATTCAAATTTGTATGTAATATAATACACATTTAAATTTGAAGTTTCGAACACTGAACACTGAACCAAAGTGACGCCGCGCCTTTGACGTGTCGTCTCCACAACAGGTCACCAGTCCTGCTACCAAAATACAGTATCTAAGTGACGAAGTTTCGTAAAACGCGTCCAGGCCAAAGAAGCCGCCCTACTATTTGGGATCGATGGTGTACGTCCTAGCGTCAGTCAGCTATTTCGCTCAGTCCTTCAGTCTGACCTTGTTGACTGCAAGCCGCTTTCTGGCCATGAGAAACCCTTTCAAGAGGGATGAGGTGAACGTATAACAGTGGAGCAAGGCCCACACTTTACATTTGGCTAGGATTATGAGTCTTGTATCTAAGAGCAACAATTGCAGATTTGGTCACCCAGAACCACACTGTATCTGGTGATCCTCTGCTGGTGGCTGGCCCTCCTGGCAGGCTGCCTCCAGTGCTACCAGCTGTTCGACAGGCGGGTTCAGGTGGCCTGGCTCCACTTGGACCCTGAAGACCATATGGTCAGCCAAGTGTTCCTGATCACAGAGGCCAATGGAACCATCAGAGTGGAGCTCGACATGGAAGACCCTCGGATCTCAGCCATCAGCACGTCCTATTCCATGGGCAGCGCCTTTGTCACTCTGCTTCTATACATCGTCGGAGTCTGGCATCTGAGGAGGGCCATGCAGCAAGCCCACCTGTCCACAGCGGGGGGGGTGGGTGGGGCCAAGTTGCGATTCAAAGACATTGTATGCGATTTACTATAGTCTGTTCAAGAAAGGCAGAGACTGAAGGTTATTTGAGTCTGCAGACTTAGTGCTTCGGGAAACCCAAATGATTTATGCATTGTTGGATACCCCTGTCGGAGTGTGTTGGCGCGGTGCGTGTTTTGCCATAATCACGCAACACGCACTGGTTTGGGGCGCACATGAAAAATTCGAGGTTTTGTACAGGGTAGGCGATGTTGATAATTTTTACACCAGTTATACCCCAAGGTGTCCTGATATCACATTTCAAATTTCAGCAAAATCGGTTCACCACAGCGTTAGTTATGGCCAGCCGCGTACACCCTACTTTGGCCCAAAATGGCCAAAATCGCCGAAATCGGCCAAAGAGGGTGCACTTTTTTAATAACTCAAGAAAGAAACGGCCACCTTTCTTTAAACTTTCTATGTGTTAACTAGAATCAATTGTCTACACAATGGAACAAACCCCATCTTATTCGGTTGCGACACGCTCGAATGCGACTCAATCAAAAAGACCCTACTTTTGGCCGAAACGACGCTTTTCAGCTCGATTGCGCATCGAGGCCGTCCAGCTGGCCGAAAAGCGTCGTTTCGGCCAAAAGTAGGGTCTTTTTTCGCCGCGCCTCAGCGCGGCGAGGTGTATATATGTGACGTCCAGAATCCGCATTCGTCCAGAATCCGCTTTGGAGAAGGAGAAGCATGCTCCTGGCTCTATATGCGTAACTTGGACGTCAAGAATACGCATTCCTTGATTGATTACATGGTCGCGCTAAGCCTCAGCTGAGACCCGCCAGGCGCGACGCCGACCGAGTTTTAGTGCAAACTGTAAGTGGGGTGAACACTCCTCCATCTACCTCACCCCCTGCTCAGGCCTGCTGTGCGCTTCCGTCATGATGGCAAACAAATGCTGATTCTGGACGTCCAGATTACGCATGGTGCGGTGATGCATGCCTCTTCTTTCCAATGCGTATTCTGGACGTCGTCCAGAAACGCCTGTCGTCCAGAAACGGCATTATGCGGAAACTGGACGCCGACGCGTCCAGAATCCGCATTATGCGGCTTCTGGACGAATGCGGAAAGTGGACGCAACATATATACGGATGACAATGTCTGTCTGTCTGTCTGTCTGTGTGTCCGTCCGTCCGTCCGTCCGTCCGTGGCACCGAAGTAAAATATGTGACATATGTGGTCAAGTAGAGTCGAGGTCGCTGAGTACGGATCCGGTGTCCGTTTGTGTTGCTAATTTCGCATTTTCGAGATATTCGCAATTAAAAATCTGAAAATGTCAAAAATCGACTTTTTCGTCTGATGCGCTAGCCGCGAAATTTCTTCAGAAATGGAAGGAGCATGGACCGCGGATAATTTGTAACACAAAAGAAATTTTTTGCAAATGTGGAATTTAGTAGAAATACGCGAATATTTGTCAAAATAGGATAAATTGACTAAAATACAACGTCATTTATTGACGAATGTGAATGCAGAAATGGAAAGGACGTATGCCAATAAGAATTTGTGACATAGTTTAGCAGTTTATAAAAATTGCAATTTCGAGATATTTTTAATCAAAATATGGAAATGTCGAAAATCGACTTTTTCACCTGATGATATAGCGGCGAAATTTCTTCAGAAATGGAAAGAGTATAGACTGCGGATAATTTGTAACGCAAGAATAAGTTTTTGCAAATATGGAATTTAATAGAAAGACGTGATTATTTTTCAAATCAACAAAAATAGAACGTCGTTTTTTGACGAATTTGAACGCGGAAATGGTAAGGCCGTATGCCAATAAGAATTTGTAACATAATTTTACATTTTTAATAAATTCCAATTTTGAGATATTTAGAATTTAAATTTTAAATAAATGTCAAAATCGAGATTTTCGTCTGATGGCCAGAACAGCTGTTTATTGATGATAATGTTGAATGTGCACTCGGAAACAGAAATGCGTACGCTGAACACCGGAATTCGCTCGCACCAAACGTTTGACAAGTTTTTTTGTTGGATGTGACGTTTTCGCACAGGTAGGAAACATCAGATAAACGGCGTCGTATCATGCCGATAACATATAGCGAACGCGGCGATATCACTGAGCTTCAGATCAGCTGTACAGACAACCGTATCGTGGGGATAGCTGCACTTGGCATTAAGGTACACATTCTCAAGACACTTTCTCCAGATGCGGCTAACGATGTGTACAAAGTTCACTATACTGTTCACCAACATTTGACAGACACAAAGTATAGGCTGAACTTTTTACACACACAGCTTGTTGATTGAGTCGCATTCGAGCGTGTCGCAACCGAATAAGATGGGGTTTGTTCCATTGTGTAGACAATTGATTCTGGTTAACACATAGAAAGTTTAAAGAAATTTGGCCGTTTCTTTCTTGAGTGATTAAAAAAGTGCACCCTCTTTGGCCGATTTCGGCGATTTTGGCCATTTTGGGCCAAAGTAGGGTGTACGCGGCAGGCCATAACTAACGCTGTGGTGAACCGATTGTGCTGAAATTTTAAATGTGATATCAGGACACTTTGGGGTATAACTGATGTAAAAATTATCGAAATCGACCACCCTGTACAAAACCTCGAATTTTTCATGTGCGCCCCAAACCAGTGCGTGTTGCGTGATTATGGCAAAACACGCACCGCGCCAACACACTCCGACAGGGGTATCCAACGATGCATAAATCATTTGGTTTTCCCGAAGCACTAAGTCTGCAGACTCAAATAACCTTCAGTCTCTGCCTTTCTTGAACAGACTTTAGGATTTCAATTCTCAACTGGCAGGCGGCCAAGCGCTAAAACTAAACGCCACCGAGGTGCGCATGACCTTGAGTGGTCTCATGATGGGTCTCAGCAACGTTGCCATGGGCCTATCAGAATTGGTCTTCCTCCTCTGGGAGGTGGACGAAGACAACTACTGGCTGCTCGACTGCACCGAGTGGTCACTCATGACCCTCTTCACCCTCATTGGACCTCTCTCCCTGCTCCTCTGCTCCTCCATTCTGCGCCAGCTGCTTCTGAAGACCGTCACTTGTGGATTGTGGAACCTCCAGCACCAACATGTGAAGGCGATCCAGGTAACCAAGAAGAAAGGTTCAATTATTTGAGAGTTCATTCTTGAAGTTCCAAAGGGGGTACATGTAGTCGAGAATGTTTGGCGAGCACTTGTTACAGAAGATTCAGCGTCCTCTGACAGTGTGATGGCCGCATTCTGTGATCTTGATGGGATATAGGGGGTGTTGATGGAAAGGAAGCTCGTTCTCTAGATACAGTGGCACTGGTGTGGCTGTTACGTTGTTCAGTGGAGTGCCGATTTGTAGCGTTAATCACGTCAGGTCACGTCCTCCGTCTGGCGAAAGTGGCACTTGTCGAAAGCACTTCCTTGTAAGTAACTGCAGTCACTGCACCACTGAATCACTGGCCTGGCGCTTGTCAGTCAGTGTCCTCCGTGGTATCATCTCCTCCTGCGGGCGGCAGCGGCTGCAGGAGCAGACGCCGTTTGTGCAGTAGCCGGTGGCGCAGCGCTGCACCATGCACGAGGCTATGCAGGTCGCTCGAGAGCCCACGCTGCCACCGCAACACACATCACGGGTTTGTGCCATCAGAGGACAATTGTGACAAGCTGTGGCGCGCACTCAACCGATCCCACCTAACATGCCGGCAGCGGAGCCCAGTTGACAGCTGATAGTTGATTTTGTTGATACCTAATTAGGGGAAGAAACAGAGCTTGGTAGAGACTACAGGATTGAATGCTTGAATTAGACGACTCATTCTCGACAATACGCCATTTATACGGCCTGCGTAGTGACGAAAACGTGCAACCTTTGTTCAGCCAGACGCAACCTGCATTCTGTCGCGGGTTGACATGCCGTGGCTTTGCTCAGCCGCTGGTCTGGTACATCCAGCGGCTTGTAACCATGAATGAAGTCTGCGTGTAGATATACGGTATGCTCATGTGGACTTGTATCAGGGTTCTTGCGACACCGACCCAGAGCACGTGTACCACAGGGGCACCAGCTGAATACCTATTTAACAGCGGGTAAGTAGTAAGTAACTGGGTGCGTCAACTGCGACATTGGTCACACTGCCCGCCAGCTGAAGACGAGAACAGCCGAACACGAGGCTCGAAGAACGGCCAGGAGGCTTTCTGCGGCCACCTGGTTCCGCTCCGCTCCATCATCCAAACTTCTCAGAGGCAAAGGTGGTGGCTGTGGAGCAGCACAATGAGGTCCGCCAGGTGAAAGAGGCGCTGCTCATTCGAAAAGCTGGCCGCCAAGACATTGAAACTTGAATCTGGGCGCCTCCTCTGCTGTGAATCGCCGCTGGGGACGAAATCTGAATCAGGCGTGGGATGTCGTGGCCAGACGACTCCCCTCTCTCCCGCAGTGGGTAAACCCACATTTGAGCCTGGCGTCTCCTCCAGCTGCGCCCTTATCGCCCAGGCGAATTATTGTGTAGCTGGCGCGTGTAAGTGTACTTTGCGCGTTGTTACTGTGACGCGACACGCTTGCAATGGGCTTTTAGGAAACGAAGACGTATTCACAGAAAAATAGACGTAGACATCCTGCTTAAATTTATTTTTAGAAAGTAAGGCGGACATATGGCTACCGTATATCTCTCATATAGAATTGCTTACGCAATTTTAAAACGGGTGTAACTTTTGGTTGACGCAACCGATTTGGCCCATTCTACCGGCATTTTGCAGAACTTTTAATTCTCTTTCTGACTACGTTACTACCATTGGGACAAAAATACCAACAACACGTAACTGTGACCATAGCTTTTCGGCAAGGCTAATCTTTGTTTGGCTAAAAGACAGGGTAGAATTTTGTTAACAGAATCGAAAAAGAAAGAGAATCAAAAGTGCTACGAAATGCCGGTGGAAATGGCTCAATCGGTTGCGTCTGCAAAAAGCTACAGAACTTCAAAGTTTTTTAAAGTAATTTTATATGATGAGCATACGGTAGCCGTGTGTCAACTTTTCTTCTACAATTTAGTTTTGGCCGCACAGTAACTAAACGACGCCCAAACCAAACGCACCATGCCCCATTACTAATCTCGATGAATTGATTCGCTCAAAAAAGAAAATATGTGACAGTTTCAGCTTCAAAATGGTTGCGATAGCTCATACGCAGCAATCTGTGCATTATCAATTACGGAAAACATAAATTTCGGTCAATTTTGAGTCGCGGCGTAGAATTCAAGGCGTGGTGTCGCCTTGGGCGCCGTTTAGTGATTGCCGGTGTCACATGCCAAAACCGTTCTATGCCAAATCCGCCCCCCGGCGGTTTTGGCATGGGGATAAATATTTGCAGCTTTTAAATGGCACGTCCCGCTTTTAATTGGCATCTTGCGCTTTTAATTTCTGGCGGCCGCGAAACGCAGCGGTGCGCTTTTAATTTGGCCGGAAGCGCTTTTAAAATGGCAGAATGCGCTTTTAAATGGCAACTGGCGCTTTTAATTTCGTGGAAGCTGCGGAGCCGTGCCGCTGGTCAACCAAAAGGCAGACGGTGGGGACAAAAGCGAGCGCACTTAATGAATGACTTTCTCGTTGCATTCTGTGTGCATTCACGTAACGTGGATGTCCAACATTCGCATTGCTTGATTGAACACATTGCTATCCCTTGACAACGTATATTCGTTTGAATTCAGGCTATGCTTAGGCTCGCCCTGCGCCCACAGTCCACAAGAGTCAGTCGGCGTCGCAGTCTGGCGGGTCGAAGCTTGGGCTTAACGCGACCGGTGACCGACTTCAGGGCGCGCGGAGCGCGCCCTGAAGTTGGTGGTCGCGCTAAGCCTCAGCTGAGACCCGCCAGGCGCGACGTCGACCGAGTTTTAGTGCAAACTGTAAGTGGAATAAACACTCCTCCATATAATTCACCTCCTGCTTAGGCCGGCTGAGCCCCTTCCCTGCTTTGCCCTGTCGCCCTGCCCTGCATGACCATTGCTGCGTGCCATGAATACGCTCCTCCACCGCGTCAAGTCCAGGGGAATACTGCCGGAGGAATTAAAAGCGCAACATGCCATTTAAAAGCGCGTTCTGCCATTTTAAAAGCGCCTCCTGCCATTTCCGAAGAGCGGCAAGCAAAAGCTGTCGTGGCAAATTAAAAGCGCTAGTTGCCATTTAAAAGCGCTTCGTGACTTTGTTAAAAGCGCAAAGCGATTTATTAAAAGCGCCCAAAATCCCCACCCTTTTGGCATATGCCAGTTTCGCCCCCCGGCGGTTTTGGCATACATGCCAATACCGCCCCCTCTATGCCAATTCCGCCCCCTCTTTCTAAAGTACCTGTCATTGAATTTAGTCTGCTCTGCCTCATGCAGCAGCCATGGCCGCTCGAGTACGGAATACAGTGGTTGGCGATGCTTGCAAGAGAAAGATGCACGTGTAAGAGAATCGAGTAGGAGACTGTTGTTTAAGACATGTTGCGTCTATATCCTATCTAGGTATGCCTAGGCATTCACACTTGGGCCTTGCACTTGTGGAATGCACCCGAGTGCCATGCTCAAATCTGCCAAACTACGAGAATACGGGTTTGCGTGTCGGTCTGTTATCATTCCTAGCAAACGAATCAACTAATTAGGATTCGTTTGTGGGGTCCGTCATCTACCCCTTGAAAGCGGAAGGAGCCGATCGTAGGCATCAACCTTGGCTAAGCATCCCACTTACAGTTTACACAAAACTCTGCCGACAGCGCGTCTCGCGAGCAGGGGCGACCATAGAAACTGATTTAGTTTCAGTATCAGTATCAGTACCAGTTTCATCTTAGTTTCAGTTTCAGTTTCAGTAAAGAAATTTCTTGAGTTTCAGAAACTAGTTTCAGTATTGCGCTAATACTGGTTCCTTTTGTGGAGTTTCAGTTTCAGTTCAAGTATGTCTGACCATTTTAGTTTCAGTTTCACTTTCAGTATAATTTATAGAAACTGAAACTGAAACTAGTTTCAGTTTCTATGGTCACCCCTGCTCGCGAGTCTCAACTCAATTAAGGCTTAGCGAGACCACCATTTGGAAAGACTGCCTACATATCTGCACTGGATTAACTGCCTACATATCTGCACTGGATTAACTGCCTACATATCTGCACTGGATTAACTGCCTACATATCTGCACTGGATTAACTGCCTACATATCTGCACTGGATTAACTGCCTGCATATCTGCACTGGATTAACTGCCTACATATCTGCACTGGATTAACTGCCTACATATCTGCACTGGATTAACTGCCTACATATCTGCACTGGATGAACTGCCTACATATCTGCACTGGATTAACTGCCTACATATCTGCACTGGATTAACTGCCTACATATCTGCACTGGATTAACTGCCTGCATATCTGCACTGGATTAACTGCCTACATATCTGCACTGGATTAACTGCCTACATATCTGCACTGGATTAACTGCCTACATATCTGCACTGGATGAACTGCCTACATATCTGCACTGGATTAACTGCCTACATATCTGCACTGGATTAACTGCCTACATATCTGCACTGGATTAACTGCCTACATATCTGCACTGGATTAACTGCCTACATATCTGCACTGGATTAACTGCCTACATATCTGCACTGGATTAACTGCCTACATATCTGCACTGGATTAACTGCCTACATATCTGCACTGGATTAACTGCCTACATATCTGCACTGGCCGCTGGCAGCGTCAAGTGGCAAGCAGGTGTCATTTTGGGATAGATCAGAAGGAGTTATACAGTACCGATCTCTCATCACGAACAATTTGTTCTCCCTTCTCACCAGAAGTGAAAGCGGGGAGGGGGCGGTATTGGCATCGAGGGGGCGACTTTGGCATAGGTATGCCAGTACCGCCGGGGGGCGAAACTGGCATATGCCAAAACCGCCGGGGGGCGGTTCTGGCATGGGGGCGGTTTTGGCATGTGACACCGGCTGTCTTTGTCTAATTTTCCGTGTATACGTCTTCGTTTCCTAAAAGCCTTGCTATGCTACTGCTGTTCAGGTTCTGACGACGGCGCCGATAGAGCGTCGAAAGCTCAACAAAAGTTTATTGCGCAGAGCACGCCATCCTCAAATAATAACGAATACATCATCCTGCGCAGAAGGCTTTCTCAAATCAATGCAAACTCTATCTATTGTTTAGTTAGCTTTGGAATGTGGCAGTGTCTAGTCTATTACTGTGGACGAGGACGAGGACAACTGCTCGATTGCACCGAGTTCGGACTCATGACGCTGTTCACGCTCATTGGACCTCTCTAACTGCTGATCTGCTCGCCCACTCTGCGCCAACTGATGCTGAAGGCCCTGGGCTGCGGCTTGATCGATGGCCAACAGCAGAACAGTGTTATGGTTGTTGCGTAGACGATGAAGACTTGAACTGAGTGGTCGACCTAATACTAAGGTGTCCATTCGCTGGCAATTGTGTCCAAGATACAGCATATCCGTCTCGTCATTCTTTCCCTGGTCTTGCGTCTCAGATTCTATAAGTATCGTTCTGTCATTTGCGAACGTTCGTAGCGTTGTCAAACGTTCTGTTTCGACGAAACGAACTCTCGGAACAAAGAAGACCGACAAGCTCGTCCTGGCAAGCTGAAGCCCGTGATGGGTTCAGCACCATCTGCAGTCGTTCCCATTATACAGAGTGTAGCCCGGAACGGACGTCATTCGCCCAATCCAATCTTTGACATGCTCCTCTTCTCGGCAAAAGGTCTATCGATACCACCGCAATCGCATTCAACCGAAATGGAGACTTACGCGATCGTGATCAATTTCTTCTATCTCATCGGGTTACCCCTGTATCTGCTAGTGGTAGGTGTGATCCTCTGGAACAGAAAGACTGTTGAACAGTTCCAGTCAGTGTTCTTCACCCTGTTTCTCGTCAACGCTGTAGCGGATCTTGCTTCATCCATGTTCAACTGCGTCTTCTGGCAGTTCTTTGAGTACGGCATCTGGCACGCGCTTCACGAAACTGTGGATAGGCGATATGTATTGGGCAGTCGTGTTTTCCGAACTCCACCTATGATAAAGACAGTATCGTCTTCCTGCTCTCCTACACGCAGGAAGCACTGCGTGTGCGTATCGAGTTTTGCACAACATAACGTCTCCACAGCAAGACACTATTCTTGCTGGCAGAAATAGGTACAGTATCCAAGTGCCCCGGTTTCGTGAAACGCGCAAAGGCCTGAGAAGCCACCCTACTACTTGGGATCGATGATATACGTCCTAGCGTCGGCCAGTTATTTTGCTCAGTCCTTCAGCCTGACGCTGCTGACGGCAAACCGGTTTCTGGCCATGAGAAACCCATTCAAGAGGGATGAGGTAATTGAATAACAGTAGTGTAGAGCGTTCAAATCACGTCTGATTGAATTGAGACATTTTGTTGATGTTGATGATGAACCATTTCAGACTTGGTCAACCAAAACTACAGCTTGGCTGGTGATCCTCTGTTGGTGGTTAGCCGTCTTAGCTGGCTGCCTCCAGTGCTACCAGCTGTTCGACAAGAGGGTTCAGGTGGCCTGGCTCCACTTGGATCCTGAAGACCAGATGGCCAGTCAGGTGTTTCTGATCGCAGAGGCCAATGGAACCACTGAAGTTGAGCTCGACATGGAAGATCCCCTAATCTCCGCCATCAGCACGGCCTATTCCATGGGTAGCGCCTTTGTAACTCTTCTCCTATACGTTGTCGGCGTCTGGCATCTGAGGAGGGCCATGCAGCAAGTTCACGTATCAGTGGCAGGGGGTGGGTGTTGTCAAGTTTCGTTTCACTCATTCTATAGGATTGATTAGGACTTCAATTCTTGCTGCAGGCGGCCAAGCACTGAAGTTGAACGCCGCTGAGGTGCGCATGACGTTGAGCGGGTTGCTGATGGGCCTCAGCAACGTGGCCATGGGACTCTCAGAATTGGTTTTCCTCCTGTGGGAGGTGGATGAAGACAACTACTGGCTGCTCGACTGCACTGAATGGTCACTCATGACCCTCTTCACCCTCATTGGGCCTCTGTCACTGCTCCTCTGCTCCTCCATTCTACGCCAGTTGCTTCTGAAGGCTCTCAGTTGTGGATTGTGGAACCCGCAGCAACAGCATATAAAGGTGATCCAGGTAACCAAGCAGAAAAGCTCGGTGATTTGAGAGTTCAGCCTTGGAGTTAACAGTGGGGGTAATCGAGAATGTTCGATAAGCACTTCTGGCACATGGGATTCAGCGTTCTCTGACAATGTGAAGGGTCGCATCCTGTGATCTTGTTGTCAAAGGTGGGTGTTGCTGGGAAGGAAAATCGACACTGTGATTGTTTTGTTGCGGTGTTGAGCCAGGCTTGCAACTGCAACGAGCACAATACCGGTTCAGGTCAGCTTCTACGTCTGGCGAAAGTGGCACTTATCGAAATAGCTTAAGCACCCCACAACCAATCGATCGATCATCCATCTTGATCCTACATTTGTAATTGCTCCTCTGAATCACTGGCGCTTGTCAGTCAGTGTCCTATGGCATCACTTCACTTCCTCCTGCGGGCGCATCGGCTGCAGGAGCAGACGCCGTCCTTGCAGTAGCTTGTGGCGCAGCGCTGCACCATGCACGAGGCAATGCAGGCCGCTCTGGAGCCCACGCTGCCCCTGAAGTGCCACAACATGGGTTTGTGCCATGAACATGTAAATGTGACAAAGTGCAGTGCATTCACTCACCCGATCCCACTGAACATGCCGGCGGCGGTGCCCAGTTGACAGCTGAGCGCGTCGGCGTAGAAAGCAGACGCTCCGACGACGACTAAGACCAGCAGCAGAGTCTTCATGTTTGATTGAGAGTTGAGAGAGCTCTGCGCAGTGACAAAAGATGGTTTTGAGCAGACGATAGGAGTTTGGATTGGAATGGCTCCTTCTAGACAACGACGTCTATTTATATGGCGAGCCGAGTGGCGAAAACGTGCAACCTTTGATCAGAGACAACCTATTCCGTCGCGGGTTGACATGTCGTAGCTTTGCTCAGCCGTTGGTAAATCCAGCGACTAGTGCACCCAAGAATGAAGCCTGAAAGATAACCCATGAAAGACATGTGCTCATGTGAACTTGTGTCAGGGTTCATGCCGCGCAGCCTCATGGCACGTGTGACATTCGAGGCTGTGGACAGTTGTTTGCCGACTGCATGTGGGTGCACCCCCTCATCAGTTGAGAGTTGGGATTGTACTGCAGCAAACGCATAATCTCATACTGTGAGTAGTAGGGGAAATGTTTCAACGCAGCATGATGCAATGCATCAGCCGTCTGGCCGCTCGTCGACAGCTGGCGAATGATTCAATTGTGATTTGCAAAGCGGCTCACGAGACACACAACCTCCCTCTGTCCATAGCAGACGCAAGCAAAAGTCAAGATTGCATACAGCCGTGTGCACATATGTAGAACCGAGTCCATCCACAACGTTATCCGGGATGGCGGCCGCCAGAAATAAGGCCACCGTCCACTACCGAGCGTCGACCACCGTTGGTAGGAGTACTGTAGCTATTGTGTTAATCGTGCATTACAATGTACGTGCCATACTGCCCAGTTTCATCCAAATTCATCCTTGATTAGTGGAACAGAGTCGTGACTACTACCAACTGGACTGGAAGATAGCCAACATGCCCGCTCTGGAGGCTCAGTCCAAACTCTGGTCGTCCGACGTCGTTGGAACCCGGAAAAGAACTCGAAAAGTGCCAATCTTATTGAAGAGTGGACCCTTTGTCGTGAAAGACGGCGCGGTGGTCAGAATCACTGTGAATCGTTTGGCTGAAGCCGCGAACAGCGGAAGAACGCTGGCTGAAATCGGAATGTTGTGGGACAAGCTTCCGCTGGACAAAGACTTGTTTCTGGCGTACGACGTGTCCAAGGTTTGAACTGGAGTATTTTAGTTACAACTCAATTATTTGGTATGTGATTTGTTTGTGTTGGAGGCATGAACGCTTCCACTCAAATTTCGCTATAACGACAAGAAACCATGGCACAGCGTTTCATACAATACCACAATGTATTGTTGTATAGTTGTATAGTATGTTATAGTATAGCATACTATACTATACAACAATTCTTTGGGCATTTGTTGTACAATACTATACTATACAACAACTGATGTCAGATTTGGCATACTATAACATACAATACAACAATTCGATCCTATACAACAATGCAATGTTGTATAAAATTGTGGAGTTGTATGCATCATAATGACGCATAGACGGCGTCCAAAACTCAAGTATGGCCACAAATCCTGTGTTTCTGCGGTGATTTGGCCCGATTGGAGGTTGATTTTGTACTGAATTGTACGGCAGTGCTTATTTTTGCGTCTGAAATCTTACATTCAGGTGACGCCTCGAAAGCGACGTCTTCCAACTCGACAACGGCAGCAGCTGGCAGCTGGTGCTCTACCCCAAGGGGCGCGCTGAAGACAGCGGCTGGGAAGAGGGGCAGGTCTCGTTCTACGTGAAGCTGATCGACCTCCCCAGCGCCAGCGTCAAGGAAGGCGACGTCAACCACTCCTTCTTCATCAGAAACAGAAGCGGCGATTGGGAGCAGGTTTTCTGCAGCGACAACAACGACTTCTGCATGAACGAGTGCAGGGGCGAAACCAAGCTCGTCAAGTGGGACACTCTGTTCGACGAGAATCGAATGGAAGACTACGCTGATGAGTTCGGCGATATGGCGAGCCGTAGCGCCGCATACCTCCAAGGGGACGGCAGTCTTCAGCTGCGCTGCCAGCTGAACGTGGCGGTCAAGCATTTGCACGTGGAGGGCCAGCTATTCCACAGACTGGCCAGACAGTGGAGGTCGAACGAAGGACGGGAGTGGGCCGATTTCGCCCTGGTGGCCAGCTCGGGAAAGAAATTCCCTGTAGATGCAAGAGTGCTTCTTTGGACGCAACCTGCAAAGATTTGGGTGATTTCTCTCACTCCAGATCGACCGCAATCTGCTCTGCGTCTGGTCGAAGGTCTTCGAGGCGATGCTGACCACTGAGATGGTGGAGAAGGCGACCAGCGAAGTCAAGGTCGGCGGCTTCAGCGACGAGGCCGTCGACGGCTTCGTCCACTTCTTGCAAAGTTGTCGCCTGCCCCACTCGTGCCAGAGTGGCCAGGAGCTGCAGGAGCTCTTCCAAATGGGACACAGGTGCGCGCTGTATGGTGTGTTGTCTCTTTCACTGGACGAAATTTGTGCTTCGACTGCTTAGCATGATGTGTACTGACACTGAGAGCAGTTCTGTTCCAGGTACGGCATCGAGGAGCTGGAGGGCGCCTGTCGCCAACTGCTGCTGTCCAAGGTCGACTTGGACTCTGTGGAGGAGGTGCTGCGCCTGGGCACCACCTACGACGACGCCCAACTGACGCAGGCCGCCCAGCAGTGGCTCGCCGACAACTGGGAAGAGATGGAGGTATGTAGGTTGAGAGACAACCTTCTTCTCATCACGTAGCCTTACTCCACGTAGCTAGGCAGCTTCAGGACTCGGGTCAGATGAAGAAGATCGGCGGGACGCAGCTGGAGGCCGTCTTGAAGGCAGTCACTGTGGCCTTCGCCCGGAAGGTCAACAAGAAGAAGACTGGAGGAGAATAGAAGTGACTAGCCGTTCCTTCCTGTTGCAGAAGAATTTCTGAGATCTGAATAGCGCGAAATGTAGTCGTCAATGGCCTAATGCCCTGTTGCATGATCTGTCCTGTTCAAGGTCTGGCCATTGCAAGGTCTGTCACAACTCGCCTCGCAGGGGCGCCGCAACGTCCGTCCTGTTCATTGTCAAGGTGTGTGACTTGTTGCAAGATTTGTCTTGTTGAAGGGTCTGTCCTATTGCAGGGTATGTCCTGTTGCAAGGCCTGTCCTGTTGCAAGGTTTGTCCTGTTGCAAAATCTGTCCTGTTGCAAGGTCTGTCCTGTTGCAAATTCTGTCCTGTTGCAAATTCTGTCCTGTTGCAAAATCTGTCCTGTTGCAAGATCTGTCCTGTTGCAAGATTTGTCCTGTTGCAAGATTTGTCCTGTTGCAAAATCTGTCCTGTTGCAAGGTCTGTCCTGTTGCAAGAGTTGTCCTGTTGCAAAATCTGTCCTGTTGCAAGAGTTGTCCTGTTGCAAGATTTGCCCTTTTGCAAGATTTGTCCTGTTGCAAAATGTGTCCTGTTGCAAGATTTGTCCTGTTGCAAAATGTGTCCTGTTGCATGGTCTGTCCTGTTGCAAGATCTGTCCTGTTGCAAGATTTGTCCTGTTGCAAGATCTGTCCTGTTGCAAGATTTGTCCTGTTGCAAGATCTGTTTTGTTGCAAGATTTGTCCTGTTGCAAGATCTGTCCTGTTGCAAGATTTGTCCTGTTGCAAAATCTGTCCTGTTGCAAGGTCTGTCCTGTTGAAAATTCTGTCCTGTTGCAAAGTCTGTCCTGTTGCAAAATCTGTCCTGTTGCGAGGTCTGTCCTGTTGCAAGATCTGTCCTGTTGCAACATCTGTCCTGTTGCAAGATTTGTCCTGTTGCAAGATCTGTCCTGTTGCAAGATTTGTCCTGTTGCAAGATCTGTTTTGTTGCAAGATTTGCCCTGTTGCAAGATCTGTCTTGTTGCAAGATTTGTCCTGTTGCAAAATCTGTCCTGTTGCAAGTCCTGTTGCAAATTCTGTCCTGTTGCAAAGTCTGTCCTGTTGCAAAATCTGTCCTGTTGCGAGGTCTGTCCTGTTGCAAGATCTGTCCTGTTGCAAGATTTGTCCTGTTGCAAGATCTGTCCTGTTGCAAGATTTGTCCTGTTGCAAGATCTGTTTTGTTGCAAGATTTGTCCTGTTGCAAGATCTGTCTTGTTGCAAGATTTGTCCTGTTGCAAAATCTGTCCTGTTGCAAATCCTGTTGCAAATTCTGTCCTGTTGCAAAGTCTGTCCTGTTGCAAAATCTGTCCTGTTGCGAGGTCTGTCCTGTTGCAAGATCTGTCCTGTTGCAAAATCTGTCCTGTTGCAAGATTTGTCCTCTTGCAAGATTTGTCCTGTTGCAAAATCTGTCCTGTTGCAAGGTCTGTCCTGTTGCAAGATCTGTCCTGTTGCAAGATTTGTCTGTTGCAAAATCTGTCCTGTTGCAGAAGGTCTGTCCTGTTGCGAGCCAGTGGCGCTGGTCGCCTCGCGCGACCATCCTGTTGCAACGTCTGTACTGTTGCAGCATTTGTCCTGTTGCAGAAAGTCCGTCCTGTTGCAAGCCAACAGCACGGACTGCCTCGCGAACGCGCCGTACAAAGCGCCGTGCAAAACAAAAGATAGAAAGCGGGCAGATTTCCCGGTTGCAAGATCTGTTCTGTTGCAACATTTGTCCTGTTGCAAAATCTGTCCCGTTGCAGAGGTCTGTCCTGTTGCGAGCCAAGTCGCCTCGCGCGACCATCCTGTTGCAACGTCTGTACTGTTGCAACATTTGTCCTGTTGCAGAAAGTCTGTCCTGTTGCAAACCAACGGCGCTGACTGCCTCGCGAACGCGCCGTACAACGCGGCGCGCAAAACAAATGCTAGAGAGCCGGCCGATTGTCCAGTTGCAAGATCTGTCCTGTTGCAAGCGAAATAGTCGCTGAAGCAGCTAGAATTGCCTGCGCAAGCATTGTCGTACTGTTCGGCTCTGTTGCAATTGCACATTGCTAGCCTCTCTGTTGTACCGCGCACTGCCGCACCGTTCGCCTTTGCAAGGCTCTGCTACGGTGCATTGCCGTACTGTTCAGGCAGTGCCTGCGTTGAAGGCAGGCAGCAACAGGCGGCGCTGGCCGTGCAGGGATTGATTGCCGCCGCCGGCGTCCCGCTGGCGTCTAGGCGCGCGCGTGCTAAAGCGTCGCGTGGCGAAGTGCTAGCGAGGCAAGCGCATGCTGAAGCGTCGCGTGGCGAAGTGCTAGGGAGGCAAACCTCTACGGACGGACACTACACCTAGCTAGCTTAGTAATGTAGACTAGAGCCTTTAGCCCGTAGGAGAATCTCTATGGTCAACAGCATATGGATAATCTGCAGAGCATGAAGGAGATAATGTAATCATCGAATTCAGTGCACTGCAGGACAGTACAGTTAGATTTCAAGTCGTTAGACCCTGTGCCATTGCCAGTGCCTACATTTAGGTGCGTGACAGCTCCCGTGCCTGTAAATACACAATAGACGCTTGGGTTTAGCCCATAGACATTTGGGTTTAGCCCATAGGACATTTCAGATAGATCTCAAGCCATTCGACCCTGTGCCCCTGCCAGTGCCTACGTTTAGGATCGTGCCAGCTCATGTGCCTCTATATACACAGTAGACTCTTAGGTTTAGCCTGTAGACATTTGTGTTTAGCCCGTAGGAGATTTCAGATAGATCTAAAGACATTTGACACTGTCCCCCTTCCAGTGCCTGCATTTATGCTCGCACCAGCTCCCGTGCCTGTAAATACACAATAGATAGTTGGGTTTAGCCCATAGACATTTGGGGTTAGCCCGTAGAAGATTTCAAATAGATCTAAAGACATTTGACATAGATCCACAGCAGTTTGATGCTGTGCCCCTGCCAGTGCATGCAAATACACTTTGGAGTCTCACAACAGCAACTCTGTCATGAGTGGCGACACTATATTGCGCTTTTGGCGCGAAATCAACCGTCACTCACAGCTTGCGGTGCCTTCTGTGCTCAGAATGTTCTGGTGCGGTCGATATTTTCGAAATAATTTGGAATTTAGTCATTGGTCAAAGTTCTTAAAGCAAAGATGCAAAACCGCGTGTTCAGACGGTCAGTTTAAGCTATAGATCATCGCGATCCGTCAACTGTAGCGAGCGCTAGAGTGTTCATTCGACCCTGTGCCCCTGCCAGTGCCTACATGTAGACTCGCACCAGCTCCCGTGCCTGTAAACACACAATAGACACTTGGGTTTAGCCCGTAGACATTTGGGATCAGCCAAAGATAGCCACAGATAGATCTGAAGTCATTCGACCCTGTGCCCCTGCCAGTGCCTATGCTTTGGATGGCACCAGCTCCCATGCCTGTAAATACACAGTAGACTGTTGGGTTTAGCCCGTAGACATTAGGGTTTAGCCAGTTGGACATTTTATATAGATCTCAAGCCATTTGAAATAGATCCAGAATAGTTTGATGTTGTGCCCCTGCCAGTGCATGGAGTGCCTGCGAATACACTGGAGTCTCACAACGACAACTCATTAGTGAGTGGTGACACTGTAAGCAGATTTCTGCACCTCACAGTCGAAATTGTCGAAATTTTGTGGAATTTAGACTTTGGTTAAAGTTCTAAATGCAAACATGCAAAATCGCGTGTTCTGACGGTCAGTTTAAGCTATAGATCATCGTGATCCGTCAACTGTAGCAAGCGCTAGAGTGCTTACAGACTGACAAACAAACAAACAAACAAACAAACAAACAAACAAACAAACAGACGGACAGACTTAGGCCGCTTAGTAATATGGATAACTTCAGCGTCTTTGTTGTTCAATGATGGTTTGAGAAGAGAAGCGCGCTTGTCCACCTTGTCACAACAGTTTCTCTTTGCCGGTTCTTCTCTCCTGCGTTGCCATTCTGTCATTTGCGGTGCCTTCGCTTTCGATTCAACTTAGCCGTTCGCCATTGTCACCCGCGTGTTGGCTCCCGATCTGATCGTTGCGTGATTGCAAGGTGTTCGATTGCTCGTGTACCGATTTCTGCTTCATTGATTAGAGCCGTCGCATAGCAACGTATGCTTCCCATCATTCTTCAATGTGATGCGGCCGATTTGGTTGCTGTGGTTCCCGATTCGATTCGATTTCGCCCTAGCTTGATTTGAGTTTCTTTGTCGTGGCGCGTGGTGCCTCCTTCCGTCATTCTTTGCCGTCGAATGACCAATTTGGCTAGCTACAAGACAACGCGGCGACGATTCTACGGCTTCGAAAACGCGTCAACTGCTTCGCTGTGGCGTTTGATGCCCACTGCCTGCTACCGTATACCGTGTGCCGCGAGAACCATAGTCGAACGATACGAAACACTTGTTTACAATGGCACGCAACTCTCACACGCGGCGAATGCACAGCGAAGCTCCTCTATAAGCACAAACCCAATACTTATTGGACCACGCGAAAAGAATATGACGGTAAACCACGCTGAAACTTCATCTCTTTCTTCACACAGTTGTTACGGTTTCCGCAAATAAATTAGGCGCTGCCGATACACGCTACACAGCAAACGCTCTCCTATACCGTCAATCACTTCCTACTTACGAGACACATCTGAACGGCAAACCAGACACAAACAAATTCCAAATAAATCCGAAAAAAATTAATCAAGTCAGTTCGTTGGTGGCCGTCCAGACGGCGAAGGAGGGGAAGAAGGCTGCCAGGAATATCACCAGCAGCGCGATTGTCACCGCCGCAGACACGAGCGTTATCTGTCGTGATAAGAAGAATATTTAAATGATAAATACGGTTGTAGATTAGTGTAACCTTTTAAATCTTTTTTTCACCTGACTATCGTCCCCATCGCCCTCTACTGAAGGCTTGGCGTGATTGGTGGGCTGAAATGGAACCAAAATCGACATGAAGAAAATTTGAATTCAAATTCACAGCCTACAGTAGTCCGACACGCGTCCAGCTGGCTTCGCAGGCGGCAATTCTCATCGGTCAGCTTTCCGTTCGAGCGGCGACTCTCTTCAATTTCCAGTTCAACCGCCGCCAAACGCTCCCTCAGCTTGTCGCAGTCGCCTTTTAGAAGGGCCATTTGCTCTAAAAAACTTGGAAAATTAATACGAATTAGGTGACAAAACATGCAAATTTCCAAAAATTATAACCTTTCAGTCCGGCGGAGTTCTCCGCTCGTGGAGAAGCGCTGCTGGCGGGTTCGTCTAACAGTTTCTCTGAAATATTCAATTCTTGCAAAATTCTACAAAGTCGTAACTAAGTTTGTTATACACCGCCACGTACCGTTAGACTCGGCCAGGCGGTTCCCTTCGCTGTCCAGTCGCTCTGCAAACACTCCAATATTTTTCATTCGCCCAAAAATCGCAAAAAACGAATATAAATCCCCGACCTTTCAACAAAACGATATTTTCCTCGCTTCTGACGTCGCGGCATATGGGCGCCACGGCGGCCACGTTGATGCGCTCCTTCAGGGAGAGGAACTTGGACTTGCGACATTCCCTCAGGCGATTTTCGAGATCGCGCGCGTATGCTGAACGGCAAAGAAAATTATGACAAATTTTGACATTGAAAAGTGACAAAGGATGACACGACAAAACCTCTAACAAGAGGCCAAATATTAGGCGACCAAGATGGCTCATTGGAGCTTCTACAGTAACCCAATCGCTGAAGGGCTGTGACCCCGCTAGAGAGGCCTCTGCATCAAAATTGACCGCCAAAATCCAAAATACCGTACTCAAGTAATTATTAGAAGTGGTTGGGGGGGGGTGGGCTTATTAGAGTATTTACGGTACCGTCCAGATGTCGTATTAGGTCCTCTGAGACGTCCTTCTGGTAGAGGTGCTCCAGCAGTTGCGTCTTCAGACCTCCCGTTGTCTCTCCCACCAACGCTGACAACTCCGACTCCCACTCCACCAACTCTTCTGAAGAGATGAGAAAGAGAGCACTACAGGGTGTTGTGTGTGACTGTGAGTCGCTGTGTGCTGTGTAATCGCGAGACGGCGGCCGCCCCCCCCCCCCCCCCTCCAATGTCGACCAATCTCGGAAATGCGAATGGCGCAAATTTCGTCAGCGGTGTTGTAGATAGCAAAATAATCGTCATCAAGGGCTAGAATAGCAAAATTTCCTCCTCCAGTAGAACATTATCACTGCAACACGATTTTGCAACAAACCAACTCACGTTCCAGAACGTCGGCCGCCGCCTCCTCAATCACCAGCGAGCGCTTGGACCACGCCAGTTGTTCTGAAAGACGACAAAGTTCCAATCTTCGACGCTCTTACAAACAAAACACACAGCTACACCACTCAATTCCCAACCTTCCAGTCTCTCAATGTTCCTCCTTCCCAGGTCCAATTCGAGCGAAGTCTCTGTCAATCGCTTGCGACAGTCAATTAACTCCTTTTCACTTTCGTTCAGACGACGAGTCAGCACGGAGGCTTGCTCGCTCGCCTGCTGCCTGCGTTGCTCTTCTGAAGAGAGATAGAAATGGCAGTAGATACAAAAGCGATAATTTTTTAGGTTTGCAACGAACCGTTGATCTTGCGCAAGTGTGAGATCTCGCCCAACGCTCGCTCCTTATCCGCCTGCAACTCCGTTGTCTGAAATTACACTATGTTGCGTCATCTTGCGTCATGTTTCAACAGAAATGACGCAAATGCACTAACCATTGCCGTCAGCAGGGTCTCCTGATTGGCGAAGGAGCCCAGGCGCTTGTCGAAGTCCTCCCTCTGGGCCTGCAGCTGCTGCTCCAGACTGACGTTGCGTCCCTTCTCGCGCTGAATGGGGGAAGATTGGGAGACTTGGAGAAGGTGGGATGCTATTCACTCCCTCCCCTTCCAATATACCTACTCTCTCCAGCCAGACTCTGTCATCTCTCAGTCCCCCCAACCCCCTCTCTCCCTCCCTCCCTCCTACGGTACCACTGTCTCTCCCCCCCCCCCCCCCCACCACCCTCTTCCCCTCCACTCAACCTCACGTCCACTCCCTCCCTCAGTCATCCGTCCCACCTCCAGCTCCAGCGTGGCCTCCTCCAGTCGTCTAAGAGTGGTCTCCTGTCTCTCTTGGAGTAGTCGCAGCTCCCCCTGCGTGGCTTCGCACTTCTGCTTCAGGTGGGCGCACTCCTCCTCCGTCGTCTCCAGACTGCGCTCCACGTCCGGGGCCGCCCGGAGGGGGGGGGGGGGGGGGGGGGGGGGGGGGGGGAGGGGGAGGGGGGGGGGGGGGGGGGGGGGGGGGGGGGGGGAGGGGGGGGGGGGGGGGGGGGGGAGGGGGGGGGGGGGGTGGGTATGTGGGTGGGTGGGGGTGGGTAATTGAGTGCCAACGTGTTGGTAAAGGGTGGTCAAATAGTAAGAGCACCAACTTCGCAGCCCATCTTCTCAAGCGTCTCTGCCCTGATCGCGCTCAAAGTTGTACTCGAGATTCTACAGGGAGTTTATGACAAACGGTGCAAATTTCATACAATTCCACTCGACGACTGATGAATAGCGCCGTTTAGCGCAACAGCATGCTAAAAATCGTGTGCCTCCTCGGTTGAAAAGCGTCGCACACAATTTTCAACGTACTGTTGCGCAAAACCGCGCTATTCATCAGTCTTCCAGTGGAATCGTATGAAATTTGCACCGTTTGTCAAAAACTCCCTGTAGAATCTTGTGTACAATTTTGAGCGCGATCAGGGCAGAGACGCTTGAGAAGAGCGGCTGCAAAGTTGGCGGTCTCACTTCCATTTGACCACCCTGTAGATGTGTGAGTGGCTCCAACCTTCTCGTCCAGCGTCCTCCTCAGGGACTCTTTGGCGGCGCTCTCATACTTGCTCTTCTCCTCCACCATTCCCAGCATGCGCGCCTTCAGACTGTCCTCCGTCACGCCCTGAACCTGCCGCCCTTTGAATTCTGTCCACAACTACTTCAAATTTCAACAATACAGTACCTTGGAATGCGTCTCCAGTTGCGCCTCCAAGGTCTCAATCCTAGACAGGAGTCTATCCTCATCCACCAAGGCGTTCCAACAGGTGTCGGTCGCTTGCGTGGCGTCGTTTAGCAACGACTGGAGATTCGCCAGCTTCTGCTCCAGTAGACGCTCTCTGGAGTACGGTAGGAGTTGAATTTGAAAGTGGAATAATCTAAAACCTAGTTTCAATGGAATCTCACCTATGGGCGGCTTCTCGAATGTACTGCTGGAGTTGGAACAGCTCTTGAGCGCTCACTTTCACTTCTCCAGAAAGAGAGACGTGCGGAGCAGCCGTGTATTGGGCCTAAATGTGTAAAGAATTTTCGTTACAGATTCATGAATGGAGTACCCATCCCCCGCCTCTTCCCCTAGCGAATGTGACGAAGTTATTACAGTGTTACGAAGTTATTACAGTGTTACGAAGTTATTACGTGTAAGCGATTGCCTACACATGATACATGTACACACAGGAATGCATGCTTGTCTCAAAGCTTTCGCCCATTAGTCATTACGGCGGCAAAGATTTTCTCCACATTTTAAAAATCTTTTGCCAATTCGAGCCGCCTCATGTGCTCTCATCCGAGCTAGAGAATGCCAGCGTTTCATCGAATTTGCATCATTATCTAATATCAAAATGTTGAAAACAATTACAACCGCACCACTTGTCCATCGGCGTGATCGATGTCGGCGCCCACGTGCGAGGGAGACACGGAGAAGTCGCGCACCGTGGCGCTGTCCGCGCTAAAGAGACGCAACACGCAACGCTTGAGACGCTCAGAAAATTCGAAAATACAAAATCGCCCACTGATCCAGGGGAGGGGCCGCTTCCGATCCGTCCGGGTGGAACAACTTCACGATTCCGATTATGCAGCCGTGCTTGGCTGAAACGCCATCAAAATTCCACCGGTTTCATACCAAAGACATTACAATTTGCACCCAAATCCCTCACTGTTCTTGGTATTCTCAACGATCTCCACTCCCAATTGGATAATATCCCCAGTGTAGACCTCTTTGGGCGGCGACTCTTCGCTGCCTTTTGACAGACGCTGGTTGTTGACAAAGGTGCCGTTGCTCGATTTCGTGTCCCGAATGTAGAACTGCAGAGGGGGAGAGAGGGAGATGGGTTACGGTAGGTAGTGCAAGTCATGGTAATGTAAGGCATATAGCTACCGCAACCAGTAAAAGTCATAGAAATTACGGCTGTTTCGGCCACCAGTGCTAGTTAGAGTAAGGTACGGTAAGCTCACGGTACGGTTACGGTAACGTTAAGCAAAGCAACGCAGGTTGCGACAAACATGGGCCTGCCCTTCTCACAATGAAACGCACTATTTTGCCCAAGATATTTCCAAAAGCCCATATGTTAGCCTGACGCGACGCGCTTACAAAAGCTCGGAATCCTGTCACGTTTACACATTTACTGTCTAGGAAGAACTGACCCTTCCGTCCTCGTACCAGAGGACCGCGTGGTTTCTCGACAGGACTTTGCACTCGAAAATCAGATTGTCCGTCGACGGTCGGAACCTTGCCACGGCCCGTCCGATCTTGTGCGGCTCCTCCGACAACGCGACCTAAAATTGCTTCCATAGTGGTTGAGCATTTGACGCAAAACTGCTTCAAATTCTCGCACAGTTCTATCTTGGAACTCGTGACTCTGCTGGCAGCAGGTGAAGACTGCGGTAGCCATATTCTCGCCGCTCTCCTCGCTGCCGCCGCCAGAAGAGGCGCCGTCGCCAAAGAGTGACATTTTGGGATTATTATTCCGTGAAAACCGGCCCCATTTTGGCCTGATTTTATGCTCCTATACGTGGCTGTGTGTGAAGAGTTCTATGTAACTCTACTACTGAGTTACTCTACTCTCAGCTCTGCAAAGACTTCACTAAAGACGATTTATTGATCGTTTACAACTTCAGAAACATCCACGGTACGACGTACGTCACCACGTCCCACACATTTCCATTCTGTGTAAATTTTGATTACCTAGTTTGTGATTTGTGCAACACAAAGCAAGTTTTGTCCGAAGCGGTGAGTTGCTTAAAATATGACGAAATAATAAATCTGGCCGCGGAGATGATGCGTGTATTACTAAACTACGCAACAGCGTTGCACCATCGGTGTGTTATTTACGGTGGCAATTTTAAATACCGGGGCCACCGTACTTTCGTGATGCTAATTCTAATCCGCGCCATTGGGAAATTGCGCAATGCGCACTCTGGAACGGCATATTCAAATTGTTGCAAGAAGTCGAACGTATCTTGGAGTACCTACTCCCTGACCCCCTAATCCACGACGACTCGAACAACCGAAACATCGGTGAATCACAGCTAGTTTTCTTTCAAGTAGCTTCCAATGTTTATTTCTTGGCTAACTTCGCTGTTTGTACAATGGCAAGGAACCGCAAAGAACTGGAGCCCATGGCGACGATTAGGTGCCTGCCGTCATACCAACGCACTTATGTAAGTAACCGCAGACACATAGGTTCCTACCAGATTTGGTCCGGGGGGGGGGGTCAATTTAGGGTTGAAGGGGGGTGGGTCGTCCTGATCCTGATTCAGTTTCAGGATGGCCATCCAAATAGGGTAGGGGGGTCTCCTATTGCACGAATTTTTGCATTTATTTGCTTCAAAAAGTGCAGGAAAACGTCTATTTTACTCATAAAACACTACAAACATAAGTATAAAGGCCATATCCTAGCTAGAAAATGGCGAATATGCTTATGAAAACAACAAAATAGCGCCGCAGGCGAAATTTTTTCGCAAATTTGGGGTCGCTGGGGGGGGGGGGGGGGGGGGGGTCGGTGGGGGCTCGGAGGTCGGGGGGAGGGTCGTCCTGAACATCGTCGGGATCGGTCCGGGGTGGGGGGAGGGTATCCCCCCCCCCCAACACCCCCCCAAAGGAACCTATGCGCAGACACGGTGTAACAAAGCAATGCAAAGGCGCAGGTATTGTTTGCTCAGTGTCAATACAAAGGTATACCCAATGTGCTTCACATAAATTTCGAAGAAAGCAGAAGCGGCGCAAGTTTCTTTGAATCGTGACAAAATGTCGAGAATAGTCATTCTGACTATTTCGCTGTTTGCCACCGTCCATTTGTCGGCCGGTCAGGCTACGTCAATCACTGGAGCGCCCGTGGAGCGAGAATTGTATAACTTGGTGTGCATTTCATTTCGCTGTGCAATCAATCGATTATTACTGTCGCACGGTATTGAAATTAGCGAGCCGTTATTGTGCTTACCGTACATCAAGCTCCGCATATCAAGCGCGAGAGCGCATGAAATTCCGACCTCTCAGGGCACCTTGAGAGGCAGGCGCGTAAGGGTGAACGCAGAACCGACAGACGCCAGGGATCCAGTGGTGGAGGAGGCTGACGTCTTCTTGGGAGTACCCTTCGCCTTGCCCCCAGTGGGGGAGCAGAGATTCAGAGTGAGAGAGTGGTGGTGCACTTACAGTACACTATGCGAGGTGTAACTAAATACTTCGTGCGATGCCTTCAGAAGCCGTCGCCCCCACAGCCCTGGAGAGGCGTGAGGGAGGCCAGCAGGTTTGGACCGGCCTGTCTCAGTCCCAGCCTGCCACCCACTCACCCGGCTGACCAGAGCGAAGACTGCCTCTATTTGAACGTCTTTGCGCCCGCAACCCCCAGCAGAGGGCAGGTCGGTTGGTGATTGGTGCGATTGTTGACCACGGTGGATTCTCGCAACGCAAACACCGAACGATCATACTGTCGAAACTGTCAAAGATTACCGTGGGTGTGTGTCTGTGGACGCAGATGTTCACATGAGGGAGAAAGAGAGCAAAAGATACATCGGCTTCATTGGAGCAGGGGGGAGGTGGGAGTTCGGGGGTTCATACCTACCTAGCTGCTTTGACCTCAGCGTAGTGTGGAGTGGACCACGGCTAATTACACGTTGTGCCATTTCAGAAGTTTCCAGACGTCAATCTTGCGCGTCGATTCCCTTGTCTCTATAGAGTCGGCCGCCGAACGGCTATCCAGTGTTGATGTTCATCCACGGAGGGGCGTACACATTCGGCTCCGCCTCCCAGTTCGATCCGCACGTGATCGCAAATCGGCTCGTCTCCAAAGGGGTCGTTTACGTCACTGTCAACTACCGACTGCACTTCCTCGGTTGGCCACCAACTACTCATATAAATTCGCTTCTTCAGCTGCTCTAGACTTGTCAGATTTGAAACTGTCGCCAAAACGTCAACTTTTGAAACTTAGCAACCCGTCCAGGTTTTCTGTCGACCGGTGACTCCGAAGCGCCAGGCAACTTTGCCTTGTGGGACAACCTGGCGGCTCTTCAGTGGGTGAATCGGCACATCCGGGCGTTCGGCGGAGACCCCAATCGAGTGACAGTGTCCGGTCAGAGCGCCGGCTCTGGATTAACCCACTATCTGGCCCTCAGCCCATTGACAGATGGTGATCCATACTGCAGAAACTGGAAGCGCGACGGCAGCATTACGTTGATCGGTCAAACCCTATTTCCAAGGACTTATCCATGGCGCCATCGTCATGAGTGGAAATCTGCCGATGGCGGCAAAGAGTATCATGCGTCAACAGGTCTCTCTATTGGCATCGAGTGTCAACTGCCCAGTGGAGCCCAGCTTTGCGCTACTCCGCTGCCTGCGCCAGAAGTCTTGGTCCGAGCTGAGAGACGGATACTTTGTGGGTTGTGGTTTAGTATTGTTTGATAATTCTCATTGCTTTGTTTGTTTAACACTTTGCTTATTGCGTACGTTGCACTTTGTGAAATGTTATTCGCTTTGCATCACTTGCAGAGCGGCTTCTCAGTTAGCGATTTGGGCAGTTGGATCCCAGTGCAAGATGAAGAGTTCCTACCGGCGCCTCGCTACGAACTGATTCGCAACTCCAAGAGCATACCAATCATGGCCGGCTACACGCAGCTGGAAGCGCTGTCCTACTGTAGGACTGCGGGCGCGTAACATCATGCCGTTTCCCAAAGAGTATGTGATGCGCTTCAGTCGCGCCGTCTGAGTTGGCTCAGAATCCGGCCACTAGAGCGATGCAGATCGATCGCACCCGTCCAATTTCCCGACGGGAGTTCTTCGACGACGACAATTTCCCGACGAGAGCCATTACCACTTTCTAATGCTGAAGATGTAGTGTAACAGCTGAGATGCTGATGGCAATATTGCTAGTTATGACTTCATTCTGAAGGTTCTTCAGGGGGCCAGCGACTCCCTCTTCATCAAAGATATCGTGGACTTTGTGCGCCGGAAGCGGGAGAGCGGCTCGGATGTCTGGATGTACCAGTTCGACTCATTCAATCCCGAGATTCCGCCGCTTCGCGGGAGCTTTGTCAAAGGTACTAATGTAGCGGAAACCGCACTTGTCGCCAGTATTGGGCTTAATGGGGCCGATTGGCAATTTCATTCCACAGGGGCGTTTCACGTGATCGACATCGCCAATCTGTTCTATCCTGACCTGATTGGGCAGGAGGACAGGCGGGTCGCAGAGCTCTACAGCGGAATGCACGCCGACTTCGCCAAATTTGGGTGGGTTGCTGCTCAACAAAGAACAAAGCATCGAGCAAACTACCTTCAGTCACTCGAAGAATACGACTGTTTTCTACTGATCTGCGCATTCTAATCAACAGTTGACAACGGCATTAGGCCAGTGAACGAGCGCAGGCACGAAGCTTGAATAATTTCTACAAACAAAGGAACAAATACATGAATGATTAAACAAACTAATAGTTAATTAACTAAATAGTTACATAATTAAATAATTAAATAAAAATAACCAAAAAATAAATAATAGATAAATAGTAAACAGCTACAGTAATAAACCAACAAATCAAGAAATAAATAAAGCAACAGTAGGGTAAGTATTCAGGCGCCCCACCGAGAATACTGGCGACTGGTGCAAGACGAGCTCTTGCAAGCCAGACCGATGTCTCAGAATCAATGTCGAGCCTTTCATGTTCGACAAATGCGGGACGAAAGGTCGGTGGTGGTTGCTAGATTTCAGAGCGAATAACTGTACCGACACTTTGTTCAGCGTACCAAGTATGGGTGGAGATTATCCCGAATCTGCTCAAGCGTCACGGCCTGCCGCCTCCCGAATTCGTTGTGGCCAACACTGGGAGAAGAGAGTGGTGATAGCCTTATGGAAAAGGCAGTGATGCAAAGAACATTTGGAATTCTTTGACTTCTAACATTGCTCATGCACCATGTTTACATCTACAGCGCTCAGTCATTGATGACACAGCCATGCCTACCTATTATGCACTGCACTATGCGCCGCTAGTGCATCGATTCATCAAGAATCAGTCGATTGTTCTTCGATCGCGTAACTCCAAGTCCGTCTGATCTAATGCGTACAATACAGTACCTTGCAAGAAATCTCACGTCAAGTAGAAATTTGCAGTAACAACCTTCTTATCATCTTTTAGCAGCATCCGGCCCGGGCACAGATAAGGCCATAACAGCGGCCATGAGTGTTGAGTGTAGTCTAGCCGCACCCCAAAGAGCCGACTGTGTGATAAAAGGCACGCTCCAAGTCCAGCAGTTTAGACGGCCATGTATTTCGACAACTGCACGTTTCCTCCGGGCATTTACATCAATCCTGCTACAGTTTGTGACTGCTTGTCGAACCGCAGTCAGTCCAGAGTGGCTGCCATCTTCTCAGAAGGAAGCACCCTCTCCAGACTCTCCGTGTGGTATTTCGGCTATGGACTCTTGTCCTGCTCCATTTTGGGATGTTTCCTTGGTCTACTGCACTTTTGCGCTAGACTGACGGGCGTCAGAAGTGGCAGACTTTCCCTCCGTCCCTCCATTCTACTGCTGCACGAGAGCGCCTGCGACGTCGCCCTGGCGCTGGCAGTCGCCGCAGTGTCGACCATATGGATCTTCCAATACTATGGCTTTGTCGCTTTCTACTTCGACACCATCGTCGTCTCGTCAGTGGTGGTGTACGCGGGTCTGTTCAGCTCCCTCTTCACTTTCTCTGCCCTGTCCTGGATGAAGACTCTGGCAGTGGTCTGGCCTCTGCGTTACAGAACGTTGATCACGACCAGAAGATGCTATCTGGTTACGGTATCCGTTTGGGCCTTCGTCTTGCTGTACATTGCCCTTCTGAGAGCTCGACGAGCCGTCGGCGGCGACTTTGCCAAGGCCTTCACTTACTTCTTCCTCGGCTTCTACCTGCTCGCCTACTGGGAGATACTGCTGGCCTTTCTGATTACCGCAGCCACCGTTCGTCGCCATCGAAGGAGCGGCGCTTCAGCGGCTTCGTCTGACGTCAGTTACGCTAGATTGTCGGTTGGGGTGGTAGTTGTTCTTGCTGGATACCTACCAGGGAGCTAGACTGCAATGGCTACTACTCAAACCTTAAAGCATGCTGTTATCCAATTTGTCATTCAACCAGTGTTGCAGCATGATTGTAGTTAGACAGCAATAGACCTAGGTACATTATGCGGTTCTGTTATCTAGATGTAAGGACTACGACAGCAAATTTTAGTTGCAAGGCCTACGACAACAAATGCTTTGCTGTAGATCGCTGAGCGCTGCAAACGCTTCGCGGACAAAGCTACAAGTTACAAGTTGAAGGTATGTATGTGTTTCGAGTTACCGCGATGTAATCAAAGATGGCATGGTCGAGCCATCGTAATCTAGCTAATAGCGACATTCTATTGGGTTTACTGGACACCTCTGGCGAGTGACGTTTGCAACGTCCTGGACTACTACACCCCTCTCACAGTTTCATTCGTCAGCGCCATCTGGGGAATAATTCTGAAGAGTATCATCTACCCGCTTGCTGAATTGGCGATGAACGGGCAGCTGCTTGGTGAACTTTGCTAGTGGCTGCAGAAGTCAACCACTAAAGTCGTTGACGCAGACTGATGATGCCAAATTGCGCACATATGAATGAAAATACTACCGTGATGTGTGAATTTGCTTACCTCCTCTCCCTGAAACCGCTGCATGTGGAACCATGGTAAGGGGCAAGAGGATGCTGTTAGCCGGAACGCTTTTGCCGTCAGTTCTGAACGAGTCTACCCCTTTTACTGAATGAGTCCACTCCAAAATTCTAAAAGAGTTCACCACAAAATTCTGAAAAAGCCACCCCAAAATTCTGCATGAGTCCACCCTCAATTCTGAACAGGTGCGCTGACACGACGTTCATCCCTGAGGCCATTGGTTGACGAGCTGATACGATTGTAGCCGCACGTAAAAGAAAGTCGGACAACGAGTAGTGAGGTCGCATTTACATGCTTAGCCCAACAATCTTGAAAGCGCCATCCTGCCAAGCTGTAGGTAGTCGCGTTCCAGTTATTGATTTCCAATCAAGTTCAAAATCGATTCTAGTGTGATCATCAGCGCTGCTCTTCCAAAGCTCCCCCGTCATCATCCCCCCTCGCCGCCTCAAAACGCCTCAGGCCGTACAACTCCTTGACAAGGGGCTGGAGGCGGCCGCGAGGCAAGTGCGGGAACCAATGATAGGACGAGGAACCCAGCAACTCCAACTCCTGCAGTTTGGAGTGGAGGTGCGCCAAGTGACGATGCGCCTGCGCCTCACCGAACCGAAGGTGGAGGTATCTGAGAGAAGTTTTGTCATTCGAATTACTTTTGGAGTATGAATAGCTCTTGCGTATACTTTATGGTTGGCATACATACCTCCGCAACATTATTCTTATATAGCGCATTGACTATTAGGTATCATTTGATTCTATTTCCTGCACTATTCTTATATTTGGTTACCTATGTAAATGTGTGTTACCATTTAGTTTTGTTGCTTGGTTCATGTATGTTGCTTTGTTTGGTCATAGTTAGTGTGCCCATAATTTATCTATTTGCTTGTATTATGCACTACTTCATTTATTAATTCATTTGTTTATTTATTTACTTATTGATATATTTATCCATTAACTTGTCATTTCTCCATTTATTTGTTGTTTACTTGTTTATTTGTTCATCCAAATTTTTGCACAGTGATATAGCACAACCTCAACAGCGCTCCTTCGCATTCGTCACGCTTGGCCCTGATAGTGTCAGCATCTCTCAGATTTAGTCTGGAAGGATCGAAAATCGCCAACAATCGACAACTCAGCATTACTCTGCGATTGCTTAGCAGCTCCTTGTTGAAGGTCGACATAAATCTAGATGGAATAAGCAACCTGTTACCGCCGCAGCTATCAAGATCAAACTCTATCAAATGGAGGAACAACTGAGTAGCTCATTGCATCTATTTTACCTGCTGAAGTCCTCGTATATCCCAACATTGGGATAGTGGAAAATAGCTGGATTAAAAATTGGCCGTCCATTATAAGGGTCGATCCCGACGTTTTTGTCAGCGTCATAGTTCATAACCAAATCCAGAAACGGTTCTTTGGTAACATAACCTGAACCACTCCGGTGCTGAGACGACGGCGGCGGCGGCGACGAAGACGATGACGACGACGACGACGACGACGACGACGACGACGACGACGACGACGACGACGACGACGACGACGACGACGACGACGACGACGACGACGACGACGACGACGACGACGACGACGACGACGACGACGACGACGACGACGACGACGACGACGACGACGACGACGACGACGACGACGACGACGACGACGACGACGACGACGACGACGACGACGACGACGACGACGACGACGACGACGGCGCACCCTTCAGCAAGACTATCTGATCATCTTCGTTCAATCTTCTGAAGGCAGCCAATCCCTTGCACATGCGAATAGCGCGCACTGCCTCAAAATGGAAGACTTCGGCAGCGACATTGACGACGTCGCAGTCGGTTGGGTCCGTCATGTGCAGATGCTCCGGAATTGGCCGATTGTGAATGCGCTGTAGTGGGAACAGGCGCTTTCTCGATGCACGTAGGAGTGAATGCGGGAACTCAACGTAGTGTACTGAACGTACGTCGTAAACGGTCGTAATCTCGTCTATCACCGAGATGTCCGTCTCGGTAAGAATACTCTCTGCAGGTGCGGCCACATCTGAGAGCAGGAGGAAGTGCAGGACAAATCAAAACTCTCCTGACCCACACGACGACTTACGTGGTTTGTAACTTTGACGACACTCAGTGTCAGCCGTAGCGTTGAATTTCTCTTGCTGCAGTGAGGGCGACTTGAACTCTTCGCTGATGATCGACTCAATGATGGCGTCGAAGGGGGCGTTATCTAGGTCTACCTCTTGCGCCTCGCTGACCTCGCCTGAACTAAGAGAAGGGCTTAGGAAAATACAGTTGATGTAAAAGACCTAAAAAACTGTCGACCTTCCTCCATGGCGTTGTCTAACTCCTGTGGTTGCAACTCCCGCTGGACTTCAACGCTGTGACGCTGTGACTGTTTCGAGGTCTTTGTAACTTTGACGCTTCTTTCTGGGTCTAGTCGCATTCCGACGGCTAGGCATTTCTTCAGGCGACACGACTGGCAAGACTTTCGAGTAGTTGGAGTGATGTCGCAGGATTCTCCCACGAGGCAGCGTAACTTAAAAGTTGAAATGGGATGCTACGGTAGGAAATACTACCGTATGTAATAGCCTGGAAGAGAGAAAATGGGGAATTCTGTAGTTCGCACCGATTTATTCCTGGCATTCCTTCTGAAGAAGGCCTTGCAACTTTCGCAGGCGGTTGCGCCAAGGTTGAAGCCGAAAGCGGGCGCGTTGCACACGTCGCAGACCTTTCGCGCCCTGCGCACGTAGCAAGCGCCCTCGAATTCGACCCGTTCGGAAGACTTGCACTTCCGCATGTTTTGCCGACTTTGTAGTAATCTCTCGACTCGACGATTGGATTTCTATTTCTAGATTGGACAATGCTGGCAGGGAAGAGAGACGGAGGACCGCTGGCACTGTTATTTGTCGCGCTCTGTTACACTGCTATTGTGCACTGACGACACGGTGCATGCGCACGCGCGCAGTTTTGGAGCGGACCGCTGTTGGTGTTGTGAGCGGCAAAGTCTGCCTGTGAGTGACTGCTCGCTCGCTCGTCGCAAACAGGCACACGCGCCCGACAAACAACAATGTCCTTCATTATTAGGAATGCTTGAATCAGTAATTGAATACACCAGAATAGGTACAAACTATGTGTGTTGTTGCATCTATGACAACGCTGAAACCCTACATGGAACATCACAGCAAACATATCTCCTCAATGCGCTCTGAGTCAAGCGAGTCCGAACGTTGTCGCTTCATTCTGCCTCTTGTCAAAGAGTCGTTGAGAACTGTTGTCCCACTTGAAAGCTAACTTCTCTCGCAGTTGGCTTCTGAAATCACGAGTTCCTGTGGTACTAACGAAGACTGCAAGACATGAATACCAGTTGATCGCGAATTGAAGCGCAGACAATGCAATCTGTGGTGACTTGCCGAACGTTGTAGTTATTGAGTTTGTTGTAGACTGTGCAGCAAATTTGAGGCACTGCCACATTCCAAAGCTAACTGTGTAAGTAGATGCTTGACGACAGAGGGGATGAGGGTTTGTCTACCTGCTCTTCCCTCCAAAGTGGGCCGTCGAAATGCTTCGCCTTCAAGCCTCGAATGAAGCAAAGGCGCAGGCGCATCACAAGGGATCTGTCGTTCTTTCCCAGGTGGTGTGGACAGTAGGATAGGATGCTTCGGTGCTTGTGGGAGACTTTGCGATCTCCGAGTATAAGAGGGACTGGATTCATGGGTGAAAATTCATTGACAGCGACCGCTTTGCCGTCAACGACCTGTGCAGGCGACACACAATGGTTGTTGCCATGGTTTCTTGTCGTTATAGCGAAATTTGAGTGGAAGCGTTCATGCCTCCAACACAAACAAATCACATACCAAATAATTGAGTTGTAACTAAAATACTCCAGTTCAAACCTTGGACACGTCGTACGCCAGAAACAAGTCTTTGTCCAGCGGAAGCTTGTCCCACAACATTCCGATTTCAGCCAGGGTTCTTCCGCTGTTCGCGTCGTCAGCCAAACGATTCATAGTGATTCTGACCACCGCGCCGTCTTTCACGACAAAGGGTCCACTCTTCAATAAGATTGGCACTTTTCGAGTGCCAACGATGTCGGACGACCAGAGTTTGGCCTGAGCCTCCAGAGCGGGCACGTTGGCTATCTTCCAGTCCAATTGGTAGTAGTCGCGACTCTGTTCCACTAAGCAAGGATGAATTTGGATGAAACTGGAGTATGGCACATTCATTGTAATGCACGATAAACACAATAGCTACAGTACGCCTACCAACGGTGGTCGACGCTCGGTAGTGGACGGTGGCCTTATTTCTGGCGGCCGCCATCCCGGATAACGTTGTGGATGGACTCGGTTCTACATATGTGCACACGGCTGTATGCGATCTTGACTTTTGCTTACGTCTGCTATGGACAGAGGGAGGTTGTGTGTCTCGTGAGCCGCTTTGCAAATCACAATTGAATCATTCGCCAGCTGTCGACGAGCGGCCAGACGGCTGATACATTGCATCATGCTGCGTTGAAACATTTCCCCTAATACTCGCAGTTTGATGTTGCAAATCCCAACTCTCAACTGGTGAGGAGGTACACCCACATACAGTCGGCAAACAACTGTCCATAGCCTCGAATGCCACACGTGTCATGAAGCTGCGCGACACGTACCCTGACACAAGTTCACATAAACCCATAACTATAATGGGTTATCTTTCAGGTTTCGCTCATGGGTGTACAAGCCGCTGACTGAAATACCCAACGGCTGAGCAAAGCTACGACATGTCAACCCGCGACGGAATAGGTTGTCTCTGATCAAAGGTTGCACGTTTTCGCGACTCGAGTAGCCGTATAAATAGACGTCGTTGTCTAGAAGGAGTCAATCCAATCCAAACCCCTATAGTCGACAACAAAGCCCTTATTTGGTCTTTTGTCCACGACTGTGCAACGCTCTGTCAATCAAACATGAAGACTCTGCCGCTGGTCGTGGTCGTCGTCGGAGCGTCTGCTTTCTACGTCGACGCGCTCAGCTGTCAACTGGGCACCGCCGCCGGCATGTTCAGTGGGATCGGGTGAGTGAGTCAATGCACTGTACTTCGTCGCAATTACATGTTCATGGCACAAACCCATGTTGTGGCACTTCAGGGGCAGCGTAGGCTCCAGAGCGGCCTGCATTGCCTCGTGCATGGTGCAGCGCTGCGCCACAGGCTACTGCAAGGACGGCGTCTGCTCCTGCAGCCGATGCGCCCGCAGGAGGAGGAAGTGATGTCAGAGAACACTGATTGACAAACGCCGGTGATTCAGAGGTGCAATTACAAATGTAGGTTCAAGATGGATGATCGATGGATTGGTTTTGGGGCGCTTTTAAAAGCTATTTCGACAAGTGCCACTTTCGCCAGACGTAGAAGCTGACCTGAGCCGTTATTGCGCTCGTTGCAGTTGCAAGCCTGGCTCAACGCCGCGGCAAAACAATCACACCAGTGTCACTGCAGCGATTTTCCTTCCTAGCAACACCCACCTTAGACAACAAGATCACAGAATGCGACCCTTCACATTGTCAGAGAGCGCTGAATTCCATGTGCTAAAAGTGCTCATCGAACATTCTCGATTACCCCCACTGTTAACTCCAAGGCTAAACTCTCAAATCACCGAGCTTTTCTGCTTGGTTACCTGGATCACCTTCACATGTTGTTGCTGCGGGTTCGACAATCCACAACTGAGGGCCTTCAGAAGCAGCTGGCGTAGAATGGAGGAGCAGAGGAGCAGTGACAGAGGCCCAATGAGGGTGAAGAGGGTCATGAGTGACCATTCAGTGCAGTCGAGCAGCCAGTAGTTGTCTTCATCCACCTCCCACAGGAGGAAAACCAATTCTGAGAGTCCCATGGCCACGTTGCTGAGGCCCATCAGCAACCCGCTCAACGTCATGCGCACCTCAGCGGCGTTCAACTTCAGTGCTTGGCCGCCTGCAGCAAGAATTGAAGTCCTAATCAATCCTATAGAATGAGTGAAACGAAACTTGACAACACCCACCCCCTGCCACTGATACGTGAACTTGCTGCATGGCCCTCCTCAGATGCCAGACGCCGACAACGTATAGGAGAAGAGTTACAAAGGCGCTACCCATGGAATAGGCCGTGCTGATGGCGGAGATTAGGGGATCTTCCATGTCGAGCTCAACTTCAGTGGTTCCATTGGCCTCTGCGATCAGAAACACCTGACTGGCCATCTGGTCTTCAGGATCCAAGTGGAGCCAGGCCACCTGAACCCGCCTGTCGAACAGCTGGTAGCACTGGAGGCAGCCAGCTAAGACGGCTAGCCACCAACAGAGGATCACCAGCCAAGCTGTAGTTTTGGTTGACCAAGTCTGAAATGGTTCATCATCAACATCAACAAAATGTCTCAATTCAATCAGACGTGATTTGAACGCTCTACACTACTGTTATTCAATTACCTCATCCCTCTTGAATGGGTTTCTCATGGCCAGAAACCGGTTTGCCGTCAGCAGCGTCAGGCTGAAAGACTGAGCAAAATAACTGGCCGACGCTAGGACGTATATCATCGATCCCAAGTAGTAGGGTGGCTTCTCAGGCCTTTGCGCGTTTCACGAAACCGGGGCACTTGGATACTGTACCTATTTCTGCCAGCAAGAATAGTGTCTTGCTGTGGAGACGTTTTAAGTCGTGCAAAACTTGATACGCACACGCAGTGCTTCCTGCGTGTAGGAGAGCAGGAAGACGATACTGTCTTTCTCATAGGTGGAGTTCGGAAAACACGACTGCCCAATACATATCGCCTATCCACAGTTTCGTGAAGCGCGTGCCAGACGCCGTACTCAAAGAACTGCCAGAAGACGCAGTTGAACATGGATGAGGCAAGATCCGCTACAGCGTTGACGAGAAACAAGGTGAAGAAGACCGACTGGAACTGTTCCACCGCTCTTCTGTTCCAGAGGATCACACCTACCACTAGCAGATACAGGGGTAACCCGATGAGATAGAAGAAATTGATCACGATCGCATAAGTCTCCATTCTGTGCGTGTGAGGCTGCGGTGGAATCGACAGGCCTTTTGCCGAGAAGAGAAGCATGCCCTTTGAGCGTATGCATGTCAGAGAGATTGGATTGAGTGAATGACGTCCGCTCCGGGCTACACTCTGTATAATGGGAACGACTGCAGATGGTGCTGAACCCATCACGCGCTTCGGCTTGCCAGGACGAGCTTGTCGATCTTCTTTGTTCCGAGAGCTCGTTTCGTGGAAACAGAACGTTTGACAACGCTACGAAGATTCGCAAATGACAGAACGATACTTATAGAATCTGGGACGTAAGACTAGGGAAAGAATGACGAGACGGATATGCTGTATCTTGGACACAATTGGCAGCCAATGGACACCTTAGTATTAGGTCGACCACTCAGTTCAAGTCTTCGTCGTCTACGCAACAACCGTAACATAACACGTAACACTGCTGTTGGCCATCGATCAAGCAAAGCCACGGCATGTCAACCCGCGGCAGAATACAGGTTGCGTCTGGCTGAACAGAGGTTGCACGTTTCGTCACTACACAGGCCGTATAAATGGGCGTCATTGTCGAGAATGAGCCATCTAATTCAAGCATTCAATCCTGTAATCTCTACCAAAGCTCTGTTTCTTCCCCTAATTAGGTATCAACAAAATCAGCTATCAGCTGTCAACTGGGCTCCGCTGCCGGCATGTTAGGTGGGATCGGTTGAGTGCGCGCCACAGTTTGTCACAATTGTCCTCTAGTGGCATAAACCCGTGATGTGTGTTGCGGTGGCAGCGTGGGCTCTCGAGCGACCTGCATAGCCTCGTGCATGGTGCAGCGCTGCGCCACCGGATACTGCACAAACGGCGTCTGCTTCTGCAGCCGCTGCGCCCGCAGGAGGAGATGATATCACAGAGGACACTGACTGACAAGCGCCAGGCCAGTGATTCAGTGGTGCCGTTACAAGGAAGTGCTTTCGACAAGTGCCACTTTCGCCAGACGGAGGACGTGACTTGACGTGATTAACGCTACAAATCGGCACTGCATTGAACAACGAAACAGCTACACCAGTGCCACTGTATCTAGAGAGCGATGCTCCTTTCCATCAACACCCCCCTATACCCCGTCAAGATCACAGAATGCGGCCAGCACACTGTCAGAGGACGCTGAATCTTCTGTACCGAGTGATTGCCAAACATTCTCAACTGCCCACTTTTCAACTTCAAGGATGAACTCTCAAATAATCGAACCTTTCTTCTTGGTTACCTGGACCGCCTTCACATGTTGTTGCTGGGGGTTTCTCAACAATCCACAAGTGACGGTCTTCAGAAGCAGCTGGCGCAGAATGGAGGAGCAGAGGAGCAGGGAGAGGGGCCCGATGAGGGTGAAGAGGGTCATGAGTGACCACTCGGTGCAGTCGAGCAGCCAGTAGTTGTCTTCGTCCACCTCCCAGAGGAGGAAGACCAATTCTGATAGGCCCATGGCCACGTTGCTGAGACCCATCATGAGACCACTCAAGGTCATGCGCACCTCGGTGGCGTTTAGTTTTAGCGCTTGGCCGCCTGCCAGTTGAGAATTGAAATCCTAGTAAATCGCATACAATGTCTTTGAATCGCAACTTGACCCCACCCACCCCCCGCTGTGGACAGGTGGGCTTGCTGCATGGCCCTCCTCAGATGCCAGACTCCGACGATGTACAGAAGCAGAGTGACAAAGGCGCTGCCCATGGAATAGGACGTGCTGATGGCTGAGATCAAAGGATCTTCCATGTCGAGCTCCACTTTGATGGTTCCATTGGCCTCTGCGATCAGGAATACTTGGCTGGCCATATGGTCTTCAGGGTTCAAGTGGAGCCAGGCCACCTGAACCCGCCTGTCGAACAGCTGGTAGCACTGGAGGCAGCCTGCCAGGAGGGCCAGCCACCAGCAGAGGATCACCAGCCACACTGTGGTTCTGGGCGACCACGTCTGCAATTGTTGCTCTTAGATACGAGACTCATAATCCTAGCCAAATGCAAAGTGTGGGCCTTGCTCCACTGTTATACATTCACCTCATCCCTCTTGAAAGGGTTTCTCATGGCCAGAAAGCGGCTTGCAGTCAGCAAGGTCAGACTGAAGGACTGAGCGAAATAGCTGACTGACGCTAGGACGTACACCATCGATCCCAAATAGTAGGGCGGCTTCTCTGACCTGGGCGCGTTTCACGAAACTTCGTCACTTAGATACTGTATTTTGGTAGCAGGACTGGTGACCTGTTGTGGAGACGACACGGCAAAGGCGCGGCGTCGCTTTGGTTCAGTGTTCAGTGTTCGAAACTTCAAATTTAAATGTGTATTATATTACATACAAATTTGAATTTACTATATTAAAATACATATTTAAATTTGTATTTAAATATACATTTAAAGTTACAAGTTTTTGACCAAGCACAGAAGTCCTAGATGGACATAGCGTTGCCAGTCAGCAACCGATGCTATTTGAAACTATCTACTTAACGGAATGTTCCTTTATCCTCTGTCGCCGTTTCTTCACGACTGGTGGAGTTTGGAAAACACTGCTCAATCAATCGTCGTGAAACGCGCACCAGATGCCGTAATCCGAGAACTGCCAGAAGACGCTGTTGAACATAGCTGAAGCCAAATCAGCAGCCGCGTTGACGAGAAACAAAGTAAAGAACACCGACTGAAACTGTTCAACGGTCTTTCTGTTCCAGAGAATCACGCCAATTACTAGGACGTACATTGGCAACCCAATGGCATAGAAGAAGCTTATCACGATCGCGTAAGTCTCCATTTTGGTTGTATGAGACTGCGGTTGAATTGACCGCCCTTTTGCGGAGAAGTGAAGCTTGTCAGAGACTGGCCGAATGTCGTCTGCGCCACGTGAATGGGAACGGCGGCATGCGACGCTGACCACATTACGCCCTTCACGTTGCCAGGACAATCCGGTGGATATCCTTTGTTCCAAGAGGTTGTTTCGTCGAAACAGAAGCTTGGCAACGCTACAAACATTCGCAAATGACAGAACGACACTTTTTGAAGCCGAGACGCACGACTAGAGAAGAATGACAAGATAGAATTTCTGTATCTTCGACACAGTTTTTGGACAGCGAGTTCAGACCAATTAGTTTGACCACGCAGTTCAAGTCTTCGTTGCCTGGGCAACCACCATCACATTGTTCTGCCGTTGGGCATCCATCAATCCGCAGCTTATTGCCCCCAGCAGCAGCAGGCGCAGCGTGGGCGAGCAAATCAGCAGTGACAGGGGCCCTATCAGAGTGAAGAGGGTCATGAGTGCGAACTCAGTGCAGTCGAGCAGCCAGTAGTTGTCTTCGTCCACCTCCCAGAGGAGGAAGACAAGCTCTGAGAGGCCCATGGCCACGTTGCTGAGACCCATCATAAGACCACTCAACGTCATGCGCACCTCAGCGGCGTTCAACTTGGGTGGTGAGGATTGCCCACCTGAAGGTGTTGTCAAGAGCCTCCTCGCTACAGTATCATTCACTGGCTAGAAATTCTCCACCTGCGCCTGGCAACTGAATCTTCCTCATGGCGGCCCTCAGGTGCCAGATGCCGACGGCGTAGAGCAGCAGAGTGCCCAAGGCGTTGCCCATGGAGTAGACACTGCTGACGGCGTAGATGAGTTGGTCCTCTGCGTCCAGCTCCACTCTGACACTGCCATTGGCTTCAGTGACCAGGATCACTTGACTGGCCATCTGGTCTTCTGGGTTGAGACGCAGCCAGGCCACTTCGACTCTAGGATCAAACAGGGGGTAGCACTGGAGGCAGCCCGCCAGAAGGGCCAGCGACCAGCAGAGGACCACCAAAAGACAGGCGGTCTTCTGGGACCACACCTGAAGAGTGAGGCGAAGTGGCACTCATGCAAGATCGTCAGAAGTCACATAGCACATGACTTCATTAGCAAGCATTTAGCTTGTTCCAAAGCAGCGTATCTCTGACCCACCTCGTCCTTTCTGTACGGGTTTCTCATGGACAGAAATCGGTTGACCGTCAAGAGTGACAATGTGAAAGACTGGGCGAAGTACGTGCAAGCCGCCAAGACATAGACCGCTGAGCCCAAGTAGAACGGCGGCTCTGTGGGTCTAAATCGGCCAAACAATCAGTGACTTTGTCACATAAACTACGTACCTACTGTTACAAGAATTGATAACAGTACGTACGTATACCGCACTACAAATCTGCAAAATGATTCAGAAATGGCGTTCGAACTATTCCGACAATCTTCAACTGTCCGAATAACATGTTGGTTTTGCGCGCTCCCAACTCATCCGATGTGAGCATTCAACCTTTAGAAAATTTTCCCAAGACACCCACAAAATGCCGTTCTCAAAGAACTGCCAGAGGATGCAGTTGAAGACTGCAGAGGCCAGGTCCGCTGCAGAATTGGCCAGAAAGAGTGTGAAGAATACCGATTGAAAGGACTCAATCGTCCTTCTGTTCCACAGGATCACCCCGATCACCAGGATGTACATTGGCAACCCGAAGAGATAGAATATGTTGATTACGAACGCGTAAGTCTCCATGTTGCGCAGCGCACACGGTAGCGACTAGGCTCAGAGGCTGAGAACAAACTGGAGAAGGTTGTGGATGGATTGTGCGGTTAAGTAGCAACGAGCTCTGCTGTAAGACGCAAACAAAGTACCCCTTGGTTGATTACGAACTTGGGTAGTTTACATAGGTGCGTGGGATAGTTCGCACAAGAAGTTTGGTTGACGTCTATTCTTAGCGCCTCGTCAAAGCGTTCCATACGAACGAAAGCGCGCACCGTGCACTAGTCACGCAGACACACCCGACCAGGCGCAAGTGCCACTCAAGAGAAGAACTGAACTGAACTGCACTCAGCAGGTCAGCACTGAAACTGAAGGTGAAGAGCAGTGCAAAGCGCAAAAATTGTGAACGATTTATTTGATCGACTGTTGGTATCGTCCTGCTAGTGGCGTCTTATGCATTTTAATGGACAAAAGGTCACAAAGAAATGGTAAACCTCTTGATTCCAAAAATGATAATCATATTTAAGATTACGATCGCGGTGCATTATAGTCATACCACCGTATATATGAGCCGCTAGTCTCCGCTGCGACTTCAACTACCGCATAAGTAGTGAGCATTTTATTATTGGCGATACAGTATCATTGCCTGACTAATTTGTTGCTGCAGGTATATACTGTTTGCTTCAGACTCAAGTCAAGTGCCGTCCATTGTAATTAACATCGCGATCCATGGCTGCAGGCACTGGTAGAAATGGTTTCAGGCGACGTTTCGCCTGCCTAACGGCAGGCTTCTTCAGGCCAGTACCCTTCTCAATTTGGGTAATAACAATTTGGGTAAGGTATATACTGTAGTGCGCATGTTAGAACAACTGTACGACGAACTACCAATTTACAGTGCGTTGTTTAGCAGTTTGTGAACGAATGTTTGCATCAGACTGTACAGATGTTATCGTTTCGTCATGCCGACGATTGTATCGTTTCAAAACGTCTAGCAAGCAACTCGATAATTTCCTGCGAAGTGCAATTATAATTTGAATATTTGATCGTTATTAGACTTTCAGGATTCAAATTGCCCGACTTTGTTATTGGCGGGTAATGATTAAAGTGAGAATTTCAAACTTTCGGAGAATCTTTTTCTTTTTGAAGGTTTCGATCCGAGCAGTCATGTCGGCAACCATGGAAGGAGTCAACAAAGAGAATGTCGGCGCAGCGGTCGAACTTCCACGCAGAATTGCGGCTGAACCAACCGAAGAGGGCGAAAATCACGACGAAATGAACTATCTGAGCCAAATTCGGCAAATTCTCACTAGCGGACGACAGAAAAGCGATCGAACTGGCACTGGAACGCTGGCCGTCTTTGGCATGCAGGCCAGATACAGCTTGAGAAATGGTGAACGTAAAAAATTCTTGTCAAAATTGACAAAATTTGTTTGTCTTTGAAATTTTGAGGCACCTTCCCACTGCTGACCACGAAGAGAGTCTTCTGGAGAGGTATTCTGGAGGAATTGCTGTGGTTCATCAGGGGAAGCACCAATTCGAAGGAACTTTCGGAGAAAAATGTGAAAATTTGGGACGCCAATGGATCGAGAGAGTTCTTGGACAAAAGGGGACTCTGCCACAGAGAGGAAGGTAGAATACCGTTCACCAATACTAACGCCACCAACCTATCATATTTCACCCTCTGCCTTTTACCGACGCGCGTCTGTCTTCAGGTGACCTGGGCCCAGTCTACGGGTTCCAGTGGCGTCACTTCGGCGCCCAGTACAAGGGCATGCGGGAGGACTACGGTAGTGAGGGAGTGGACCAGCTGAGAGAGTGCATAGAGCTGATCAAGACTGACCCCAGCAGTCGGAGAATCATCATGAGCGCCTGGAATCCTGCTGGTATTATGTGTGGTTAAGATTGGTGGCCGAATGGTTGTATTGTTACAGATCACACAATGTCTGACCGATCTCTGAAATGAGAAGGCGAGTCTAACTGTGATACAAAACAAAAGTGTTCACCAATATCGCCTTCAGTAAAGACTTGCGCTGGTTCAAACGCCTGTCTGCAATCGTACTAATTCTCTTGGCACAATCGCGGCGACACAGTACGCCGACCGTAGAGATTGAATACGGCAGTGTGCCTGTAGACGTGCCCAAAATGGCCCTTCCCCCCTGTCACTGCCTGGTGCAGTTCTTCGTCTGCGACGGCGAGCTCAGCTGTCAACTCTACCAGAGAAGCGCCGACATGGTAAACAACTATTTTTATAGAATTTGTATTGTATTTTATGGTAAATGTGTATTGCTATCCACGCGTAGGGTCTGGGCGTGCCCTTCAACATCGCCAGCTACGCCCTGCTCACACACATGGTGGCTCACGTCACGGGACTGAAGGTATACTGTTACTGTACATATGCGCATAGTTACAGTAAGCTTTCATGTCAGTGTGTAAATATTCATTTAGCCGGGCGACTTCGTGCACACGCTGGGCGACGCGCACGTCTACGTCAACCACAAGCAGGCCTTGGAGGAGCAGGTGAGTCCGCCGGTGCGTGCCTGTCTGTCTGTCGATATTTTCGAGTAGACTTGGAAGTGGGGATGAAACCTAGCTGCGCAAATATCGGCTGCAACGGTTGGATGCTATGTGTTTCGCATTCGCAACTCCATTGCTTTTGCGCGTACTCTCGGCAGAAACGCGATACACACTTCTGAGCAGGGCAAACTTCCATCTGATTGCCTAAAGTTCGACCACAAAGCAACAAACCAAACCAAACAACGCACCGCTTTATATTTTGACCAGTTGTCCCGCCAGCCGCGCCCTTTCCCCAAGCTGCGGATCAAGCGCCAAGTGGAAAGCATCGACGACTTCAAAAGCGAAGACTTCGAAATACTGGGATACAATCCGCACAAGAAAATACCCATGGAAATGTCAGTCTGACAGGCAATCGACACTCTTGACAGACAACGCTGTTTGTTGTTTTACCCGTATCGCGCAACATCTCAAGTTTGGCACACTCTGGTACCCTTTGACTCAGTTGTCGTTTTGTGTTCGTTTCATGTAAAACTTCGCAATTCTTGCGCTTGACAATAAAACCGCTCGCGCCGAACAAATCACGCTGGAATGATGAACCACAAGGGCACAATCCCATGCCCTGGAGTCGTTTGTGCAGGAGAATTAGTTGCACAAATGCTTGAAAATAAGCTCGGCGAGTTTGCCATCGTTGTTTCAGCCATTTCATCGCAGACCACACAATGTATGGCAGAGTAATATTCCTCGCCGTTGACGTCGCAGAAACCGTTCAGTATTGTGACAATGAATTCTGTCCTTTGAGTTGAGTTATCCCCAGGAGCAAAAGGCTGACGGTCGGTTAGAACTGTCCGATTACTCTCGCATACGTATTCACTCAAGTTGTCCTCCCTATCAAATGTCGTCATACGGTAGGTGCTGCAAAATATACACGGCTTGTTGCATTTGCAGGCTGCGCAGTGCACATGGTTAGTACTGTACGTCACGAATTCAAATTGTGCTCCAATTACGAGGTCAGCTGTGCAGCGTTGGCTGCCACATCGAGCTGGAAAACAAGTTCTTTACGACAACTCTGGAAGGTGGCTCGCCTCTGTACACTGTCTGGCCGTCCAACAAATTACAGTCCGTGCGGCGCGAGTAAAATAGGTCACTATTTTTGTTTCGCGCGCTTGCGCAGCGGCGGTACAAGGGAAACGTGCAGGAGAACCTGCAGTGAAGCACTCCGACCACAACGGGAGAAAGCAGACCGCCACTCACTTATCATGAGAAATAAGGCCGATTTCCGCCCAAAGATTCTCCACAGATTCCGCCGGCGCGCGAGTTTCAGAATACGCATATTCCCTCCACTTACAAGGACCGGCCGGCGCGGCAGAACTCCACCGAAATCCTGTAGACCAGGCCGAATTGAGTCCAACATGCGCCATTTCGCTTCGATTCGACCAGTAGCCGGCAGCTAAGATTCGGGGCTGCGCCAATCGCAGACTCGCCTTACCATTTTGGACGGGAAGAATTGAAAATTCATGCGCAAATGCTTACTTTACCACGCCGTCTTTCCACACTGCATTTCCTTCAATTCAGAAGTTTGAATGCGCGCGCAAATTTAAGTTACAACATAGTTTGAGAAGAGTACGGTAGAAGTTGCATTCAAATTTGAATTTCGGCATTAGGAAAGTGGCTGTTTGAAGGCAAAATCGACACAAAATGGAGAAACCAATAGCGAATTCGCGTTCCTCGCCGCGAAATACCCTAGAATCGACACTTCAACCGTACAATTACCACACTTTCAGTTTCGTCGACGTAGGGCTACGGTAGGTCGATTTTCGACAAAAACTCGCCAATCTTGATCCGAAACGCCAAAATAACGCCAGATTCGGCATCAGCGACCTCGAAAGCACCGGGATCGACTCCAACATTGATTTTGACCACCCGGTGGAAATTCGAATTTTGGACGCGGCCGGGGTACGGTAGCCGAAAAAATATTTTTGAAAATCGATTCCGGATCAGTTTTCGACGGGGAATCGCGTGGTGCAGTCCATTTGGCCATAAATCATCCCAATCGGGTGCTAAAACGGCCGAAAGTCAAAAATTGGAATTTTCGACCCCCGACGGAAACCGGTTGCCAAATCAGAACTCAAGATTTCCGCGGCGGATTTCAAAGATTTTGGTCTTAAACGAAAGAGAACATGTTAATCTTGCCGATTGGAGATATCTGGCCCGATCCAACAACTCACTGATTTACTAGGATTTTTGAAAGGCAAATTTTTGTCAAAAAACCACTTTCGGCTACCGTAACCCGAGAACGCGTCGGCCGATTGGCTCGGGATTTTTTGTCCCCTCTTCGTCTCGTCGAGGACTACAACATATCCAAAGGGCATCAAAATCGGCCCATTATTCCAGAAAGTAGCGGCTACTGAACACCCTCTCAGTAAGTAAAAATTCAAATTTTTGAATTTTTCTCAAAATTTTTCCACTACGCGAAAAAAACGAAGGTCCGTCCACACCTACTATCCCTCGAGACCTATCGATTAAAAAAAACCCCGTCCAAATCGGATGAACCACGCGCGAGAAATTTTGGGTGGAAAATTTTGATCGAGAGCAGCTCCACTATAGCACTCCGCCCCTTTTGGGGTCGGAGTGCTAAAAACCGCAAATTATTGGAAACGAAACCGGCTTTACAAACGGGCGCAGTCTGTCCATTTACACGTGGCAGACAAACAACGATTGTACGTGGGTGTGTTGCCTTTATTCCGAGCCTCTTGTCGTGATTTTTGGTGTGCTGGCTAGTTTATTCGATTTTGATAGGAAGATCAGTTATTTGCGTGTTGTTGTCAGTGCTGGTGCTGACATTTCTTGGTTTTGCCGAGAAATAGTCTCCTTTGAAATTGAAAAGCCTTGAGTTAGTTGCGAAGCACCGATCGCCTATAGTTGGCGCTTCCGCTCATTCAACTGCCATCTCTAACACTCGACTCTACTGTGGTGCGGTACACTTCAGGAGGAGCTTGTCTTGTCACTTCTCCCGTCACCACGCCCTTAACAAAGAGACTAAAAGAGTGAAAGAGGGGGTCAGAACCGGATTTTGAGCCGGCCTGCTTTTTGTCGCTTCCGTTCTTTCGGTGTAGCAGCAGCTTGAGGCGGTCGGTCGCGAGGGGGCTCTTTTCGTTGCTGGGGCCTTTGATTGGGAGCAAAACCGGCCGAGGGTCCCTTTATCTCTTTCTACACCCCACCCCACCCAACCCACCCCTATAAGCCCAGAAATCCCCCCCCCCCCCCCCCCTTCCACAATCTATCCATCCGCTGACCTCCCCTCACGTGGTTGCAGACATTGGAGGAGGCTCGTCTCACGTTTCTTCCTCCTTTCCTACCCTCCCCCCCCCCCCCCCACGCCCAACGCGTCTGTTCTTCTTCTGGACGCCCACTCGCTAGAGGCCGCCCCCTCCGTGCACCCCCCCCCCCCCCCCCCCCCCCCCAGTGTTGTCCATTGCTACAGTCCGTCCGTGACGTTCCATTCGGCCCCGCCGCGTAGGCCTGTTCCTCGTCCCGGCAGACACCCCCGGCCGCGCGCGTCGTTTCCATCTAGAGAGAGGGGGAGGGGGAGCGACTGAGCGAGCACAGACGCTGGCACCCTGTGCTACGGCGCGTGGCGAAAATGGGCCGCCCAGCACCGTAGCTCGCCTTTTAGTTGAGAAGCGGAACAAAATGTCTAGATTGATTAAATTGGTATCTTTCGCCAGAATTCCGAGGCGTTCGAATTGTTGACCTAGCGCAGGAAGGGGGCGTGCTCATGCGACTGTGACGTTTGCTTCATGAGCTGAAGACACTAGTGAAACCTTTGTAAATCACCAAATAAGGACATTAGGTGAAACCGTGAGTTTTTGACAGCTTAGTGCATATCTAGGTGGCGTACAGTGTTAGGAATCGGTCCCTTGCTTCAACGACTGGCTCTAGACTGTCCACTTCCTTATAAGGACGCGTCCGTGCTAATTCGGTGGTTCTACTGTAGTCTGCCCTTGCAACGTTGCTCCCTGCGCCCAGAGCGACGTGTCGTCTGTGCCGCCGTCCCCTCGTATCTCTCTCCCTCTCCTTGTGCGTGTCTCCTCACCTAGTAAGTTCGTCGCTTGCTTGGCTACGCAGGAGCAGGAGAGCGCTTTTATCAAGGTCTCTCTCCCGTCACACACGCACACGACTGACACAAGAGAGCTCTGACGGACACGAGACAACAGCTGAGAGTGCCTGGGACGGTGCCAGGCCAGGCAGGCCTCCGTCCGACCGCCTAGGAATGGTCTAGACGCGTTTTTGGGGCGCGCAGACGCGAATTTCCGCATTTGGTGGCCACAGAGGGGGCAGTGAGAGATGGAGGGGCCGCCGAACAACGACCAGGCGCAGGGCGCCAACGACGCCTGGGACGACGACCAGATCAGCTGGGAGGTCAGTGGGCTGGGAAGAACTAGCGCCCAATGGGCACCTCTGAACGTTGGCCTGGCAACTTGGCGGCTTTGAAGCGGCCAGTCGCGCGTCTGCGTAGTCATCTGACTTGGAAATATGACTTGTTCATTGCATTGGACAATTAATGTCATTTGTTAGCCTTGCTCGAGGCTGAAAGCCTGGCCATTGGGCTGGGCAGGTAGCGTTTGTCCAATGGACAAACTATAAATGACAAATATCATCTACGCAATGAACAAATCAGTATGCCCTGCCATCTAGTTCAAGTGGACTTGGTTCCAGCGGAACGGTTGTCTGACCATGCCGACGCGCCACTGCAGCTTCAGTTGTGCAACTGCCCATCTGTGATGTATGTTGACCCTGAACTCCCGTCTCCCACTCAGGACTCTGAGCGCTTCGACGGAGACTCCATCTGCTCCTTTGACTCTGAGCCGGACAGTCTCTGTCAGAACTGGAGGGGGTGGTCGGGAGTCAGGGCCGAGAACGGGGGACCCCCTCCCCCGGCCCCCATGCCTGCCACCCTGAGCTACACGGGTGGAATAGCCTCAGGCAATTCGACAGCCAGTGGTGTTGGCTCCAGAGGAGGTTGGAGAGTCGTGAAGGAGTGCTTGTCATGGGGTATACTAGTGGAGTGTAACCAGAATGGGAGGGACAAAAGGACTTTGTGAGGTAAAGATTATTTGCCAAAATCCTAATGGTGCCGCAGGAGACATTGTCTCTATTCTAAGTCGTGATGGTAACATTCTCATTGCTTGGATCGGCTCATGGCAAAGATTTTCACTATTTACGGGGCTGCAGACGAAAATTGTTGCTATTTGTAGGGGGTTGGGTTGCCAGTTGCCCCTAAAGATGCCCCCCTCGCTACGCCACTGTACTCTAGCTGACCCAAACCACACCAAAATCTCCATCCAGGCTCCCCTCCCAAGATCTCATCCCTTCTGGAGTTGGCGGCTCGTCAGGTGTCTCGGTGCAAGTCCTTCGAGGAGATCGAACTGTACAGCAACACCCGGCAGAAGGTGGGGGAGGAGCTGCACAAGAGGATCGCCTTCCACTGCTTCCCCTCCAGCGAGGACGACGTCAGACTCTACAGCTGTCTGGCCAATGGGAATGCAGACGAGTTCAAGAGGGGAGAGACTCTGTACCTGATGAAGGCGGTCAAGGATGTGCTGCAGATCGGTGAGTGGTGTGGTGTGAGTGGAGAGTGGTCATGATCAGTTTAATTGAAATATGATTTTGTTTTTGATTTTGTGCGCGGGCTCGATAGTATAATTGTGGTAGTCGACTCAGAATTTGGCTATGCGGAACGGACATCTCATGGTCGTGCTACACTTTGAAATGTAGAATTTCATGATGAAGCCAGTGCCCCGTGGCTGGTTTCTCTCATTCTGCTCGCGTTGTTGTTTGAAATCTTGCTATCGCCGTCAGAGCTAGGCTATTCTGACACGCAGTGTAAGGTGCACGAGTGCTAAATAACTAGCACTATATTGCGGTAGGCTGTGACACTTGGAGCTATGGAGTTTTCTTTGACTCATAATTTGGGTTTGAAAGGATTTCTACCTCTCTCCATTCCAATTTCCTTTCCAGGCTATCACCTGTCGGCCTCTGTTGTGGCCCCATCGCACCTGGGTCTGCGCTCGGGCAAGACGAGCACCTACAGCGTGGCCATCGTCGTCGACCGCTGTCGCATCACCTCCAGCCACTGCACTTGCACACAGCACGCCTCCTGGTGCGCCCATGCGGTGGCCGTCTGCCTACAGCGCATACACGGAGCCCAACACGTGCAGTACAGGTGGGTGGGAGTGGGACAGTGGTGTGGATGCAGAGGTTTCAGAGGTCGATGACGAGAAATGCTTTGTAGACTGCCCCTGTCGGACTCGTTCAACTCGCTGAGCATGGCCACTGGAGCCAAGGAGTTGCCTAAGGTGGGAGCTCTGTGAAGAAGCTAACGCTGCAGGACTCCCCCTCCCTCCCTCCCTCACTCCCGCCCTCTCCCTCCCCCTCCCTCTTTCCCTCCCCTCCCCTCCCTGCATCCCCCTCCCCTCCGTCCCTCCCTCTCATTCATCACTTTCCATCCTCCTTTCTCTTCAGTTGCACGAGGGCGCCGACCGCCTGCGCAAGTTCGCCCAGTACCTCATCTGGGAGCTTCCCCGTCAGTACCTGCCCACTGCCCAGCGCCTATTGGACGAACTCCTGGACGACCAATCAGAGAAGAACCGCATCAACGGGGCGCCTGACCCCACGGCGGGCGCAGCCATGGACGACGGGCCTGCATTGTGGTATTTACAAAGGCAGTCCCTGCAGGACAACATCCGGAAGATTCTCTTCAAGTTCTGCGTCCCCGCACCCACAGTCTATAGGTGAGGGGGGGAGAGGGGACTCGCGAAGAGTTCAAATACCGATTGTACCTGTGACCTTACATGTTCACGCCATTCGAATCGTATCACGTCGCCAGCAGTTTGGAGAAGTACGCAATATTTTTGTCGGCGGCTTGCCATTTCTACGTAAGCCGCTGAAAGGCGTTTCTAGCGAGCGACCTCGGCAGTGTCACTCGATTAGTGCTAAAGCTCCCTGTGGTTTCAGTGGGAAAATAGTCGCCTGCGGTCACAGAGCGTGTTTCAAAACATGAGGGCGTCTCACTTATCATCAAAACTCGTAGGTGTGTATTGTTTAGTGCAATTTGCCGCTTCAGCGACGTCAACTATCTCTCCTCCAACCAGCCTCCAGTGGCCACAGAGTGGCAGTCTCTGCTAAGACCCCTGAGGGGCAGGGAGCCTGAGGGGCTGTGGAATCTGCTCTGCATCGTCAGGGAGATGTTCGGAAGGAGGGATGAGAATGGACTCACACTGCTCCATATAATTACGGAGGAGTGCCTGGATTGTGACAGGGTGGGCGGGAAGACACTACAGTACCCACATTCAACCCCCCCCCCCCCCCATCACTCAGCTCAATCCACTGTGCCTCCCGTAGAAATGCAAAATTTCGGGCTGCAGCGCTTTGTTATAGGCGATTTGCGTGCCGCGCTGTGGTGTGCGAGATTTTGGTTCTGGAGTGAGCGATTTGGCACATGTTGATATAGTTTCCGCACTGTTTGGTGATAGAAACCCTCTCCAGAACTTCTAGTGGACCTCCCCCCCCCCCCCGAGGCGGTCAAGTACCCCCCCCCCCCCCCCGAGTGTGCTCTCTCCCACGCTCCCCTTCCCTACAGGTGGTGATGTTCTGGTACCAGACGAAGTTGGCTCACAGCGGCCGCTGGGCCTCCAACCAATCAGCGACCTCCTCCTCCTCCAAGTCCAGCGGCCTCTCCTCCAATCAGCACAACGCCCAGTACAGCTGCGCCCTGCTCTGTGACGCCGTGGTGGATATGTGGCGATTGGCCGCCTTGAGCCCTTTGTTTGGGGAGGAGAGCAAGAGAGCGCTGGCTCAGAGATTGTTACAGTATCATCGCAGGGTGCTGGAGACTGCGTGGAAAGTGTTGAGGGAGCAGGTGGGAGAGAGATTGTGAGGATTGTAGTACAGTTTGTAACTTGCTGGAAAGATTTTGGTACGGTACTCGAGCCGGAAGAGTTGTATTGCAGTGCAAGGCTTCTGTCTGCAGGTATTGATATTTTGAGTGTGGCAGGCTTGCAATTGGAATTAAGACTGGAAAATCTGATAAGTGCTTGAAACGTATTATTGACATTGACATCCCAGCAGGACAGGATTCAAAGGAAGACGAGTTTACCTGTTTGGAGAAGCTATTCAATTTCATCCTTGTTTTGACAAATGGAATGTTTTACTATTCGAATTTTAGAGTTACAGTATTCTCTCTCTGTCTGCAGCACGACGCGTCCACGGTGGGGCACGGCGGCGCTCAAGCAGCCAGAAACGCTGCTGCGAACGCTCCAGTGACTCAAAACTTGTTGACATTGCCAAAACTCGGCGTCGATACGGCCCTATTCGACCTTGAGGCCTTCCCGGGATTCAGGTGCGAAAATTGACGCGAATTTGCTGAAATTTGCAATTTTACACATCATTTACATTTTTTACACATCTTAGATAAATTTTGCGCATTTTTACCCTTTTTGCACGTTTTAGGCCCGCCGTTCGCGCCTGCCTGTCAGTGTGGTCCGCTCGCCAGCTGGAGTCTCTCTCCCCGCCAATTTCGAATCTGGCGGGCCACCGTAGCAAGCTGCAGAGTCCTCTCAGCGTCGTCGTCCAACCACCGAGCAGTAGCAGTCAGCAACAGAGTCGCTACAAAGCCTCCATGTTCTCTCCAATCATGCCCGTTCTGAGACAGAAACGGACGCTGGATTCGTCTGGACAGGTGGAGCGTCTGGCTCGGTGCGTGTTGCGTGAATAGCACAAGACGAGATAAACACGCACAGCAGGCTGAGAGCGTGCCAGCGGCTCCCAAAGAACCCAATTCGCCAGAGTCCGGAAGGGACAGCGACTCAAATGCCGCAGGGCCTATAGCTGCTGCTGCGGTCAACGTCCGACCGCCAATAGCCGTGCAGATTGCGAACGCGCTCAGGTGAGAGACAGAAATAGTAAGCGATGAGTGCGTAGCCAACTGTAGGGATGATTTGTGTGTATGGAATAGGCCAGTGGCAGATTGACAAGTGGGAGGGGCAAAAAAATTCTGGGAACCCAACTGGGCAACATTTTTAGTCGTGTACTGAGCGCTAACGAGTATTAGCGCTAAGTAAGCGCGCATGTATTAGCTATTTACAGTGCCTCAGGCAAAACGTTCACTTCTATTAAAATGTTCACTTCTTTTAACGCGCAGCAGGCAAAAATGTTCACTATTTATAGCGCCGCAGACATTGGGGACTGTGGGCAACTCCCACGTCCCGAATCCAGTGTGACATTTGTACCCGCTAAGCGTGTGGTGTTATAGTCAAATCGGCAAGATAAAACCTTTTTCTTCCGAATTTTACTGGATGCCAATTCCACTCAACAGTGTAGCCAGTCTTTGCGGATGATTACTTGGCGCGTAGTGCGCGTATAATTGAAAGTAATGTTCACCCGTAAAATATGTGTTTCAATCGATCCAGCCTCATGTTGCGTTTCGAAATGTCGCTGCCGTTCGGATTATACCGAGGGGAAACGCCCAATTTCAAGGGTAGTTCATCAGGCAATAGACTCCTGATTCCCAACTTTTGTTTGGAAGGCGGCTTACGCTCTCAGTAATCCGCTCATGCTTTAGAGTGTTTTCGAAATTGGCCAGTTATTGCCGCTCACACGGCGGGCGCACGAGAATCCAATGTTCACCCGTGAAGTGTGTGTTTCAATAGAACTATCCTTGTGTTGTGTTTCAAATTGGGTCACCTAATTGACGCACCAGCGCCTAACGGCTGTTAAAGGCCACTACCTGGGATGTTCATCAGTATTGGACTTCCCTACTTTTCTTTGGAAGGCGGGGTACCCTCTCAGTAACCCGCTGGTGCTTTGCAGCGTTTTAGAAATTCACCGGAATTTTGCTCTCATCTCACTCGGCGCTGTCGCCTGGCACTGCCAGAGTGGTTTGGCGCGAGTGACAGTAATGTTCACCCGCCAAATGTGTGTTTCGATCGAACCAGCCTTGTTTTGTGCTTCGAACAAGCATCGTCCATTCTGCGTACCAGAGGCAACGCCCTAGCAAAGCCTCTACCTGGGTAGTTCATCAGTATTGGACTTCCCTAGTTTTCTTTGGAAGGCGGGTTACCCTCTCAGTAACCCGCTGGTACTTTGCAGTGTTTTATACATTCACTGGCATTTTCTTCTCATCTCACTCGGCGCTATTGCCCAGCCCGAGTGATTGCCGTTATGTGCGTCACTAATGCGTAACCAGAGTTAACTAGCTTCGAAAAATTGAATTTTGAATTGAATTTTGCCCAGATCAACAGACTTATTTCGCGAAATTTGGCAGCTATAACTGGAATGCTAGCGAAAGTGGTGTTCCCTGTACCGGGTGGTCCAAAAAAAAGTGGCACCCTTTGAGCGCTCACAACATGCCCGTACGATGGCCGATTGCGTTGAAAATTTGCACAATTATTTCCCCTTATGGTACCAATAAACACACCAAATTTCACCCAATTTGGTTATACAGATCCAGAGTTGCAGCGTTGTGAATTTTCAAGTATTGTAGAAAATTTTGATCGTCTGTAACTTTTGCGTGGGTGAAGCAATCAAGGTCAAGCTTTCACAGGATATACTTTGGATTCAGAATCACAACTTTTTGGACGTGCCGCACATGCGACTCTGTGTTACAACTCCAGCGTGTGTGTCGCAGCAGACAGTCAAAACGATTTTCATGCAGCATTTGCGGCACTTCCAAAAAGTTGTGATTTTGCCATGGTATTTAGGTAGCAAACCTTCCAGAGTATATCCTGTGAAAGTTTGACCTTGATTGCTTAACCCACGCAAAAGTTACAGACGATCGAAACTTTCTCTACGAGCGACAGTACTGTAAAACTTACAACGCTGCAACTCTGGATCTGTAAAACCAAATTAGGTGAAATTTGGGGTGTTTATTGGCACCATAAGGGAAAACAATTGTGCAAATTTTCAACGCAGTCGGCAGTCGTACGGGCAAGTTGTGAGCGCTCAAAGGGTGCCACTTTATTTTGGACCACCCGGTAGTTTGACGTGAGACTTCACAGAAGTGCGCCGCTTGTTTTACCCGCGAGCAATATGTTTCAGTCGAGTTGGCGAAGTGTTGTACTGTCTGGAATACTCTGTGACGCTCATGTCTTCCCCACGTGTAACGTCAATGAATCGCTGTTATTATCTGGTTCCTAAACAGAACGATCTGCTTTGGTTTGACGCCGAGCAGAGTCACCCGCGCTCGTTGTGTTTTAACTTATTACGTTGGTCGTACCGTTCCTTCGATTGATCACAGCTCTCCCTCTAATTCTTCGGCTCGTGACGAGTCGCGTTCCGCGTGATTTATGATACAAATTTTTGGAGACCTAGTCGCGTGCTAGGCCGATGTTATTTTGGAAAGCGTACCATTACAACTTCGAGAAAGGTGTCTTGACTCATGATTTTGTTCCAGGGAACTCTCTGAGCTACAAACCGAATTTGACGACCAAGACTCCAAGTTCCACCTGTGCGAGGCGCTCCAAGTGCACGGCTATGGCCAACAGGCGCGGAATCTGGCAAAGGAGATAGCGGAGGAGTTTTTGAGCGAGCCCCCTCAGCTGGTGGAGGAGGTAGGTTGGGGTGGAGATCTGTGTGAATAGCCTGGATTGATGGGGGGGGGGGCAAAGAATATTTTCTAACCATTAAATATTGCTATTGCGCGCAACTTCGCGCCGTAAGCGACAATGTTGCTCTTCTCAAGAAGCTCGAAGGCATCAAATTCTCACCACTTGTAGTCCAGATTTTTACCACGTTCAGCCACAAGGGAGTTTACAAGGCAGCAGGCAAGAATCGTCACTACTTACACTTCTTGGGGGGGGGGGGGGTGGATATCACGAAATTTGTTTCTTGTGGCAAGCTCACGTTCGCGATCCGTCTTCTCACTCGCAGGTCCCTCCTCCCATCGTTGCAACTCCTCCTGTGGCGGCTACCGTAGCCAAGAACGCGTCCAACTCTTCTGCCACCGCCAACTCTCTCGACTCCACTGCTTCCTCGCAGAACTCCACGCGCAACAAGTCCAATACTGGGGGAGGGACTGGAGGCAGGAAGACACGCAAGAAAAGCTATGCCGAGAGCTCGAAAGAGCCACTTTTGCTGCCCCACCCGAGGACAGTGGAGCTGACACAGAGGGCTGTCGACGCGCTCCAAAGGGCGCAGTTTCTGTGCGAGCTGCTCAGAGGCTCGGAGCAGCAGAGCTCGGAGCGGGAGTCGACTCGGCTGGCCTTCAGAGTGGGAGCGTTGGCTCTGGAGCTCCCCAGACTCCCCAGCGCCACCAGATTCGCAGAGGTCAGAGAAGGGCATTGGAGGGCGGGGGGGGGGGGGGTTGTGATGATTGGGCAGCTCCCCCCCCCCACCACTCACTCTGTCGGAAAGAACAATTTGTGCAGTATTTTGCACTTTCAGAGCAAAAAACCACTTGAAGCGGTATTTCTAGTCAATTTTATCGCTCTGAAAGTAGAAATTGACAAGAATGTTTGCCTGCGGTAGGCGAAGACTTTCCAACTTACTTTCATAACACCTTGACCGTCAGTTGTGGGTGGTGAGTGGTGGATGTGAAGCAAATCCTCCCTCCCTCCTTCACAGGTCCGTCTCTACCATCTGGAGTCAGAGTTGGTATCTCTGCTGAAGCAGCTTCCATTGGGCGCATTCGAGACCTCCTATCTTCGGGACAAAGCGCAACAGCTGAGGGAGGAGGCCTGTCCGGCCAACCTGGGACCCGTGCTACCATTCTCCCTGGTCCATTTCATTTTCGACTCGCTGTCAGCATCACTTGACGCTTATGGAGCGGATGGGAATGTCTACAGGTGCGTTGCAGGGTGTTTGTGGAGTGCTGAAGGCGCCCCTCTCCGCAATCTCTTCCTCGCGCCTCTTTGATACATCTTTAGTCATTCGCCCGCACTGTGTGGTTGTGGTTGTGGGGGTGGGGGGAGGGTGTGTCTCCCGGGGGGCAAGTCACCCTCACCACCACACCACCCCCCCCCCCCCCCCGCGGTGCCCATGTATCTACCCCAACCCCCCCCCCCCCCCCTCCCCCAACCCCACCCCCTCCCGAAGTGTCCTCCAGTTCGTATCGTATATCATTTGGTCTATTCCATTCCCATATCGTCCCCTAATTTCAGGCTGCCAACGGACGGCGCTCTGGCCTTCGAGACGGCATTGTGCTGCCTGGGTCTGAAGACGACCGTGAGCGAGGCCGAGCACCCCCTCCTGTGCGAGGGCATCCGGCGACAGAGGGGAGACCTGGCTGTGGCTCTGCTGCTCAGATACAAGGACCAGACGGACAAGCTGCCATTGGTGGGTTTATAACCCCCCCCCCCCACCCACCCTTACAGTGGTTTGAAAATGACGCCTCACCTCCCCCGAGTGCTCATTGTTGTGGTTACAGTAGTCTGCAGTCGGCTGGTCCACTGACACTCACTCACGACGATCTACGATTCGCTACTATCAATTCTATCTAAAAGAGGCTGCTTCGCTCGTTTTCCCACTCACGATTTCCATGGCAGATCATGGACCGCCTGCTGGACAGCGACATGCACCGCATGTACCGCCACTTCTCCAGCAACGCCGCCTTCTACCACCACGGCAGCCACGGGGGAGGTGGGGGCAGCAACAGGGCTGCCTCCTTCTCTGCCGCTGGATCTGCCACTGGCAGCAGTCATGACAGCCATGGCGCGACACCTGAAGCGCTGAAGCTCAAAGTCAAGATGGTCAAGGCCCAAACGCCGCCAACTGGCACTGCTGCTGAATCTACCAGAGAACCGGAGGGCGAACTGGAAGCTGGGTAGTAGTTTTGTGGCAGTCAGTTATGGCAGTGTGTTGAGCGGTTGCCATTGCGATGCGGTTGAGCGGTTGCCATTGCCATGCGGTTGATCGGTGGTTTTTTCAGACCAAGCGCTCAACGCCTGGCGGCCAACCGCCAAAACTCGAGCTCCAATGACTCCTCTGCATCGTCCAGTCTAAACAGCTCCATCGCCGGCTCTTCCAACGGCCTGCCTACCAGGTAAACTAAGCATGTCATGACAAAGTGTGTCTAGCAACCTATGCCATACGCATACACCACTGCAATCTTCAGCAGTGGCCGTGTGGCGGCTCCTGCCACTCGCCAATCCCTCTCGCGCTCTCACCACCACCACCATCATCACCACAAAAGAGTAGCCGCTCCCACGGACCCCAACCAGCCTTCAGAGGCCCATGCGCACTATTTCATGGAACTGGCTAGGAGACTGCTCACTGAGGCTGGGGGTAACCACTCCACGGTCATCTTCAACCCTGCCTCTGCAGCCCTGGGGCAGCCTCACCCACAAGGCAGTGGTGAGACAGAGGGCTTCAGAGGTGTCGTCACTGTTAGGGTCATGACTAAACATCTGGGACGACGTTGCAGGGCCCCACCGCGCCCTCCACCTGTGCGCCTTCCAGATAGGGCTCTACGCATTGGGACTCCACAACAGGGTCACTCCCAACTGGCTCAGTAGAACCTACAGCACCCATGTTTCTTGGATCAGCGGTCAGGCCATGGAGATAGGCAGAGCTGCTGTGAAGATCCTCATTGACACCTGGGAGAACCACCTGACGCCCACTGAGGTGCGTTTGAAGTGACGGTAGAAAGAATGAATAGTGTGGATTCCCACTTTTACTTACCACTTTTCAGGCCGCTAACCTGGCAGACAAGGCGTGCAAAGGCCGAGAGCCGGCCATGGTTCACTCGGCTGCAGAGCTGGCGCTCTCTGTCTTGCCAAAGGCCACAGCTCTCAGTCAGAGCGACGCCGTGCAGGCTCTGACGCAAATCAAGGAACAGAGTCCGCAGATGAGGGAGAAGGCTTATTTGGCCGTGGAACAGGCAGCCAGGGACGGAGGCGTCTATCCACAAGTGCTCTTCTGTGTGGCCAGGAATTGGTGAGTTCTTTGTGTTTGTGTTGTCACGCGTGGAGTAGGCACCTTCTCCTCTGGCTTCAGGTACGACATGTACACTGGTCTGGACACGCCTCTGTCTCCTCAGCAGGCCGGCTCCAGTGGCGGCGGCGTGGGCAGTGCCACCATTTGCAAGAGGGTGGCCACCTTCAGCGGCGCCATAGGCAGCAACGGCAACGAACATGTGCGCTCTATGGCCGGCACCTATCAGCCCAAAGCTCCTCCTCACCCCATCATCTCCCCTCTGATCTCCGTGGACACCAGTCTGCCAACTGCCCCTCAGATGGCTGCAGCAGCCTCTGCAGCGTTCATGGCAGCGCCCATGCCTCCGAATCTGATGGTGCCGCCGCCACAGATGGCAGCAACTGGTGGCAGCCCCCAGCAGCACCAGCACAGACTGCCACTGACCATGCCGCCTCCGCCACCTGGCACTCTGATGGCAGCGGCAGGGCCCAGGCAGTTCCTTCAACCGCCTCCCAACCATCTGTATCTCCAACAGCAACAACAGCAATTCTTCGGTCAGCCACAGCAGGCCAGACAGCCCATCTACTTGGTGACAAGTCATCACCAGCCCCAGCAGTTCATAATCCAGCAAGCGCAGCAGCATCAGCAACAACAGCAGCAGCAACAGATCCACCTGAGCCACTCTGCGCCCAACTTGGTGCCTGCCCAGATGGCCCAACAGCCCCCTTCCATTGCCCAACAATCTCTGATGACACTGAGACAGCAGCAGCAGCAGCACAAGGTTGCCAACGAATGACAGTCCATACGAACAGTATTGATACAGCATGGATAGTCGTTTCAGCTGCCCATGGCCATCCCAGCTGCCAACGTGCTGGTGCCGCCCCCTCCCGCTCCAGTGGCGCTTCAGCCACAGCAGCACCAGCAGCAGCAGCCGCCAATGGAAGAGCACAGTCACCATCAACAGGCGCAGCAGCCTTCGCAGCAGCACGACGCGAGGAATCGCTTTCTCCATTCGGCCTACAGGGTAGGCATGCTGGCCATGGACACCATGGGCAGGCGCATCGAAGACGACAGGAGCTCGGAGAAATACAAGGAGGTTGGAATGCGTATTGGATTCGTTGCATTTCTATATGGTGTTTCTGTCCTCAAGACGCCAGTCGCTTTAGAACCCTCCCTTCGGCGCGGACGTCAAGTGGCTCTTCAGCCTGTCCCAGCAGCTGGGGCTGGCCTACGTTCGCCAGTTTTGCTCCGTAGCCGCCCAATCTGTCGTCTCGCCCTTTGTTCTCTGGGACCTGGCATCTGAGGCCGTCAGACTCTTTCCCCCTCCCCCGCAGAGACCCGTGGTGGTCTCAGTCCCCCTGGCGCCCCTCTGCAGGGGTCCTTCGGGACCGGCCCACTCCAGGGCCTCGGGAGGACCCCATGGTCAGGGTCAACAGGCCCCGCACGAGGAGCTGATGAGACTGAAGGCGGTGTTTCAGGTGGGTGGTCAAGAGGTGACTAGCTAGAAGTCAGTTGAAGAGACGGCGTCCATTCATTCGTCACACTCTGCAGGCGCTGCAAGCGCAGGCCGGCGGCTGGTCGCAGAGCTGCCAGCTGCTGCTCACCTGCCTGCAGAAGCTGTACGAGGCCGCCCACCAGAAGCTCAACCACCCCCGCTTCGCCTGCAACGACCTGGAAGACGTTTTGAATCTGGTGCGCCTGGCAGCCTGCGCCTTTAGGCAGCTGCCGCCCTCTGTGGCGCCAGTACTGCTGAAGGACTTCAGTCAGAGTCTGAAGCAGAGGAAGGCCTGCAAGAAGGACATCTGGAGCAAGATCAACGAAGTGCTGAACGCGCCCTCTGCCACTGCGCATGGAAGCTACTATTAGAAATTCGCTTTTGATGAATCAGTGACGACCGAGATCTAATAAAGGATTGCTTTGTCCTGTTTCTCTTTCTGTTTATCTCTCGCTCGCTCTCGGAAGATGCTCGCTCTCTGCGGTTGATTTTCGCTATTTATGAGGTTTAGGTATTTTGTTCTGGTTTCGTTCTCTGTTCTTGCTGTTCTCGTCGTCTTTCTCTGGCCATCTCATGATGTTTGGTAATGCGTAGCTCTGAGGGATTTTTTTGGCTTGTCGTTGCTTGAGTGGCTCGCCCAAGAAGGTACATCAAAGCTAGGAGTCTTTTCCAAAATATACCTCGCTTCCTGTGGGCTCTTTTGTCCCGAGAAATTGCTCTGCTTCTTCTCCACACGTATAGGTAGTAGCTTAGGAAATCGCCCACCGCGCGCGCTATTATTGTCGTTGTTATCTTTCTTCGAGTTTGCTTGTGTATTTAGAGGCTATGAAATCGCGAATCGAGTTCACGCCTCCCTTCTCCCTTCCGCTCTCACTCACGAATGATGATCTTCTGTCGTATTATGGTGTTGTTACGCGTAGCTGCTATGACATCAGTACCGCCCTAAGCGGCCGCCTATTGCGAGCTCCGATATTTCCCTCCCCTTTGTAGTTCTCTGTGGGGCGCGCCGAGGACAGTGTCTTGTGTTTTGTCCAGCTTAGGACAGTTCTGTAGCTACTAAGGTTGTGTGCGTACCATCTCCTGCCCGTATTCTTCCTTCGTTGGAACTTTAGAACTTGGAAATAAACTGACGAAAAACCCAAAATCCAAACTTACATTGCAACGTCGGTAAATGGAATGCCAGTAATTGCGAAAATTCGGTTCCCAGTGAATCATTGGTCAATGGTCTTCGCAAACTATTGCAGTTTGTGGCGACAACCACGACAGCAGCGTTTGACGGGGTACCTACCGGTGTAAGCATGCTGAATCAATCAACCCCGGAGCTTGTTGCGATTCTAGATTGCAGTTAGCGGGAACACATGTGCACGGTAGGATTGCGCAGTCCAATCTGTACACGCGCAAGAAACGCTGGATAGTCATCGCACTCACCACTTTACGTCTTTCATTCTGTGAGAGAAAGACAGACGTTCGATCCCCAACTTGAAGCCAGAATTCAGCAAAATGGACGCTTCGGCAGTCGAAAGTCAAACGATCGCCTTCAAAGTGAAAACTTTGGACGGCCGGAACCTGGATTTTGTCGTCGAGAAATCGGTGCGCTTTTAGATTGGGCATTGTATGAATATTTTCGAATCAATCACGCAAATGAATGACTCCAATTCCAGTTGACTCTGGGCGAGTTTCGCGAGCGCTTGAAGTCGGCTACGCAGCTGGAAAGGGAGCGTCAGAGGCTAATCTTTCGCGGCCACGTTCTGACCGACGACGGCCGGACTTTGGAGAGCTATGGTGGGCGACGTAAATCAGTAGCGTAGCCAGGATTGACAAGTGGGACGGGCAAAAAATTTTTGGGGAGGACAAGATTATTTAGCTGTTTGTTGAGCGCTACCGGGTGCAAAATGAGCGCGCAGGTTACATCTTGCTATTCACTGCGAAGCAGACAAAATATTCACTTTTAAAGCGCCACACATAGGTTCCTTTGGGAGGAGGGGGGGGGGGGGGGGTTACCCCCCCCCCCCTGGCCATCGGCCGATCCCCCCCCCCCCTAGCGACCCCAAATTGCCGAAAAATTTCGCCTGCGGCGCAATTTTGTTGTTTTAATATGTATTTTGACCATTTTTAAGCTAGTCAATGTCGTTTATGTGTATGTTTGCGGTACTAAATGAGTAAAATACACGTTTTTCTGCACTTTTTGAAGCAAAAACTGCCAAATTTCCTTCAGTAAAAGTCCCCCCTAGCTTTTCAAAATGGCCATCCGGACCCGGAATCCGGTTCCGGATGTCCCACCCCCCCCCCCCCCCTCGACCCTCAGTTGACCCCCCCCCCCCGGACCAAATCTGGTAGGAACCTATGGCGCCACAGGCAAAAATTCTTACTATTTTTAGCGCCGCATGAAAAAATTTGTATTATTGATAACGCCGGCGAAAATTTTACTAAATATAGTGCCGCAGACGAAAATTTTGCATTATATAGCGCCGCAGGCAAACATTTTTACGATTTATAATGCTGCAGGCGAAAAAATTACTATTTACAGCGCCGCCCGCAGGCTACAATTTTCTCTTGGGGGCCATTGGGGGGGGGGGGGGCAAAGGCGGCATCTGGGGGGGGGGGGGTGGCATTTGCCCCGATTACTCCCCCCTGACACGCCACTGACATAAATTGTGAAATTGTTAACTTTTTCGCATGAAAGAAATTTTGCTCGTTGTTCAGGCGTCAACGGGATGACGCTGCATTTGGTGGAGCGGCCTCCAGAGGAGCAACTGAGAACGAACGGCGATCGCCCTCTGGCCCCGCATCCGGACGAAGTCGGAGTTTTTACTTTTGACGCAACATTTTTGTCAATTTGGTACTGAAATAATGTCGTTTTACAGACTCGCAGCGCCGACGACCGCCTGACCGGCGGGCGCAACGTGGTCCTGGCTACAGTGCCGGTGGTGACCAATCAGCGCTTCACTCCGGACGCCCTCGAAGTCGGTGATTGGTCAGATTTTTCTCTCCGTTTACATGCGAGTTTTGCACATTTTACAGGGTCACGTGCGGGAGGCGGTGGGTCGTCTGGGTCGGATAGCGTTGTCTGCCCAGTATCAGCGTACGGACACACCCAGCGGGGGGTTGCAGATAGGGGTCGCCCTACGGGACACCCAGCAGCAGAGGAGCAGCCCCGCCAGACTGAGGTCGGTAAGAACAACCTAAATATGGAAATATTCCGTTGCAAGGGGAATCTATCCGATTTTGCTCACTTCTGTAGGCCAGTTTGTATAGTATTGTACAGCTTTGTGCTGCCCGAAATGGAGGTTCATTGAATCTATTTTGGATTGTGCTCCAACAAATTTGTGCGCCTAAGTGTCCGGCGTAGTCAATCTTGATAGTGCAACGGATGAAATTTAACATTGTGTTTGTTTTGCAGACTCGAGCATCTGGGGCAGATCCTCCGGCACACCAACCACATTCTCTACCACCTGGAGGTTCTTCCTTTTCTCAATTTCTACATTGTGTACCCAAAACCCACCCAAGGTTCCAATCATTATCTAACCCTTCCAGCAAGACTGTGTGCCGCGTCTGCGCGAGCTGCGCTCTTCCTACGACGGGGGAATGGAAGCTCCCCCGCAAGTGGCCCAGTTGACAGACAGCGACATCGATGCAGGGGTCACCCCTGTAGTGGGAAGATGCGAAGTCCGGGCGCATACCAGAGATACGGAGGATGGGGAGGGTGATGATGAACAGGAGGAGGGGAGAGAGGAGGAGGCAGTGGAGAGGAGAGAGGGGGAGGGGGAGGGAGGTGGGTCTCGCTTGGATTGGAAGTAATAATACCGTATTCCGATCTGAGTAGTCATTCTTCCCCACATAGGGGCCGAGTGGAATTGGTATAAGTAGTATAGATACCCTTATTACACCATGGCCCATGGTGTAAAAAACTACACCACGATCTAACTGCTTCCCTCCAATCCCTCTATTGCTGCTTCTACGATTATCTACCGTAACCTAGTAGTACGTTTGCACTTCTTTTACTCGCCTCCCACTTCAATGCCTCTATCGGCGCGCCGTTCACCCTCTCCTCTCCTTCTACGTCTCCCTTCCGTGTTCCAGGAGGACTATCGAGATCGGCCTTTTTTGGGACATTTTGCTCCTTTTTGGGACATTTTGGACGTTGGCCTTTTTGGGACATTTTTGGGCCAAAATTTTGGGACATTTCTCACTCTTTGGGGCATATTTGGGGAGCAGATTTTGGGCAGCAAAGCCTAAGGCAAAAGACGCGCGCAATTTTTGAATTTCTCTCTCTCATTCCAGCATCTCGCGAAATGCTCTCTCAAAGCCTAAAGACGCGCGCAATTTTTGGCGCAAATTTGAATTCTGGGCTCACCTCTCTCCTCTGGAAGGGCTCTCCTCCTCTGCTGGGCCAATCTCAGAGCTGGAGCAGTGAGTGAGGGCACAGGCCACCCACCCACCACCAGAGCTATGAGACGACGAAAAATTTCGAAAAACCCAAGCCATATTTTGGAGCCAACCCAAGCCATAATTTCCCATCATTTCCATCTTTACCAGCCCAAACCACAAAGAGAGACTTTCTGACTTTTGCAGTTTACTAGAAAGAAAATTTGAAGAATGAGGTAGAAAGAGAAAACGCCTGCACACACACATTGTGAATATGCAAATTCGACGAGGAATAATTGGCGGACACGGGTAAAGGCGCAACACGCATTGAAGTGCGGGCATGCGGGCAATTGTGGAAAGGCGCGCAACCGCGGAAAGCCGCGCAAATTCAAACTGCGTTTAGGCGCGCAAATTCAAACCGCGGAAAGGCGCGCAACTGCAGAAAGCCGCTCAAATTCAAACTGCGTTTAGGCGCGCAAATTCAAACCGCGGAAAGGCGCGCAACCGCAGAAAGCCGCTCAAATTCAAACTGCGTTTAGGCGCGCAAATTCAAACCGCGGAAAGGCGCCCAACTGCGGAAAGGCAAATTCAAACGCCCATTTCTCGTGACTCCCTTGATGGAATCGCAACAATTAGGGGTTCTTTGGAACCGTGAAAACGAGACGAAGGCGATGGCGGTGCTTGCGACAAGTTTACTTTTGCGGTTTAGGCGCCGCAGGGCCGCAAAGTCAGCGCAAAATGCTAAAGTCAATGCTCTGGCAGCATTGAACTCCATACAAAACAGTAAGCAGGGGTGCTGAAGCGACGCTCCACGGCACCAAAGTCAATGCAAAACGCTAAAGTCAGTGCTCTGGCAGCATTGAACTCCATACAAAACAGTAAGCAGGGGTGGTTTATGTGCCTCAGGGGCTCAAAGTCAGTGCAAAACGTTAAAGTCAGTGCTCTGTTGATATGCCACAGACGACCTGTTTCATTCGCCGGCGACAAAGCAACTGAGTCAGCAATACTCAGTTTGCACATAGTGCATTATTCAGTCAAAACACAGCTGACGATACAGTAGACAACAAGCGAATGGACGATCAGATGTGAAGGTTCACGTGGAAGAGCGGTTGAAGGAAAATGATTTCGGGGACTTTTTTCTCCGCCGGCTCGCCTTCCTCTTTCTTCTCAGACTTCGACGGCCGCTTCAGAGGAGGAGTAGGCCCGACAGGAGGACGGCGGGGAAGTGGCTGACTCTGCTTGGCCGAGTGGACCTCCTCCATCAACTTCTCCATCCGCGTCTTGCCCGCTTTGACCTTGACAGGAGGGTGGCGTCGCAGAGGGGCGGGCTTCTGCGAGTCCAGCGGCAGCAAGGTGAATGGGCCCTCTTCCGGGATGGTAGGCAGAGTCTTGGCCTTGGAAGGAGTCTTCGGCGGGACCTTGGGAGGAGGCATGGGAGGCGGAGTCCCCAACTGGTTATCCGGAAGCTGATAGACCATTTCTTGAGATAATTCCAAATCTTTCAACAAACGATCAAAGTCCATTTCGCAAACACTAATGATTTTAACATCTCTCTGACCTTATATAGGCACGTTTTGAGCTAATTTGTGACTAAATTGTTTTGGTTCATTTGGCGCGAAATTCAAATTTTCAAGAGCTCGACACACTTGCACATACAGTAATCCATCATCCACAGTATCACTTTTGAATCCGAATTCTCTATCTACAAAGTCCACCACCATCTGGTCATTGGCCTGTGTGTCAGCAGTATAGCTGTCCACAATCAGCCACATTGGGAGTCCCCTAGCCCGGTGGTAGGCAAAGTAGATGCAATGATTACCACACATTGTGGACAGTGGACTCTGCACCTGCCTCTGGTTGTACATCACGTCCCAGCCGTCGAGGTAGTCTACTATGGATTGTGTGCTAGGAGGTCCTCCGTAGCTGTTGAAGAACTCTGCCCGTTTATTGGGCAACTAGTGCCTTTAGCCCGTAGGTGATACTGTATACTCTACAGCTTAATGGCTATGGAAACAGAGCCACACGAATGGGCTATGAGCTATGATGCCATGAGCTATGGTAAGAAGCCACTGTTCACAACCACACAGCCGCACACCCAATGCTCACATCAGACCATTGGAGATTCAGATAGATCTAAAGTCATTTGACAGTGCCTTTGCCAGTGCCTGCATTTACTAGGTAAAACTGAGAGGGGGAGTGGAATGTTCTAGAAAACGGCGCTGTCAACAATGCCGTCTGAAAGTGATCCATCTTGGAGGAATTACAGTAGGTAAAACTGAGAGGGGGGAGTGGAAGGTTCTAGAAAACGGCGCTGTCAACATTGCCGTCTGAAAGTGATCAATCTCGGAGGAATTACAGTAGGCAAAACTGAGAGGGGGCGCGGAAGGTTCTAGAAGATGGCGCTGTCAACATTGCCGTCTGAAAGTGATCAATCTCGGAGGGATTACAGTAGGTAAAACTGAGAGAAGTGCATTAACATTGCGAACTCATTGCTACGTTTATGTGGAAGTAAATGTTCAGCAGCGATCGGTTAGATCGGCAAATTTTATTTCACATACACAGAGCTGGCTTACATCAACAATGCAAAATTTTTTTCCAACTTCAGAAAAGTCATCAGAAAGTCCTCAGTAAACTTGAATGAATGATGAAAGAATGAGACTGTGCTGAGCCGCGTTGTGCACAACATAGAAAGGTGTGACTTGCAGACACAAAAATGCTACCATTCTGCAGTAAAATACATACCAGTGAAGAAAAGGCACAAATGCGCAGTTTACAACAGGTTTGATGAAACCCACCTAAATAGTTTAAGAGCAAAAAGGTGTGTCATCCGCTCTTTCTGCAGCCATAGAACATTGCATTTGACCATTTGCCTTAAGTCCATGCAAATAGGAAAGCAGACCTCATCTACCAATTGAAAAACACACAGTATAATATTCTCAAAATGCGAAAATTACATATCAAGCATGTAAAGAATAAATCACATCAGTTGAAAAGTATTTTACCTAGATCCGCGAGTAGTGGAACATAAGTTCCGCATAAACATAGCAATAAGTTAGCAAGGTTAATTCGAAATTTGGAGTTGCTATGTTGCAACGCTTTCGCGTCGCCCAAAAAGACTCGTCGGAACCTAATGGACTAAGAGCCGACTGAATGGAACTGCCAGTTTGTCATTCCGAGGCCGGATCGCCGCGTCCTTTACGCCGAAGGCAGGCTGTAGGCGATATAGCAGCCATCTAACCGAGCCGTGGCGTCGGAGAGAACTGGCGAAGTCGGCAGCATCGGCGTCGGAACAGCCGCCGTTTCCGCCGCCATCGAGCGCGAAGAAAGTTCTGCTGTGGCGCGCACGGGACACCAAGAAATGTTTGGCAGAGACTCGCGCTGCGCCGACCGCCGAATGAGGTTCTGCTATGGCACACGGGATGCCAAGAAATGTTCGGCAGAGACTCGCGCTGCGCCGAGCGCGAACGAAGTTCTGCTATGGCGCATGGGAATACACATGCTGTACACTAAAATTGTGTAAAAATGCAGCAAAATTGCACCAAATGCAATGAAATCATATCAAAATGCACCAAAATGGCAATAAAATGCGGCAAAAACCATGTGAAATACGATGAATTCTTGCAAAATACACTAAGATTGCGATAAAATACAGCTAAATTATGTCAAGTACAATGCAATCTTGTCAAAATACATTAAATTTGCTTTAAAATGCGGCAGAATCATGCCAAACTGCATTGAAATCTTGCTAAAATGCACTAAAATGGCATTATAAATGTGGCAAAATTATGTGAAATACAATAAATTCTTGCCAAAATACACTAAGATTGCGATAAAAATACAGTTAAATTATGTTGAATACAATGTAATTTTGTCAAAATACACTAAAACTGCGACAAAATGCAGTAAAACCATGCCAAATGCAACAAATTCATTAACAAAACAACAAAACCCCCGAAACTGTTCGTCTCTTTGTGCGTATTTGTTAACAAAAACTCTCGAAAATGTATCTCGCAATGCAACACATCGCCAAGGGGCGGAACACGAATGCTCGCTTCCTCCGAAAATCTTCGAGTTTGGAATGGTATTACTAATAAATGCTCACCTTTATTGCGAGCTCCATTCCAGTTTCCAGCGGTTCCAAGCTCCATTCCACTTTCAGCAGTCCAAGAATTAGTAAATTCCAGCTCCACAATTCCAGAATCGGCGATAAGCGGCTATCGACGGTCGCAGAATTGGTAAATTCCAGTTCCATAAATCCAGAATCGGCGAGCATAGCAAATAGTCCGGTCGGCGCTCGCAGAATTGTTAAATTCCAGTTCCAGAATAACGAATAAATAGACGGGTATCGGCGGAATTCGACTCGCATTTGCGCGTGCGCGCGAGTAGACTGAAGTGGGAAGGCCAGCGCGGGAGGGAGGGAGGGATGGGGAGGGAGGTCTCGGGAGGGAGGGAGGTCTCGGGAGGGAGGCAGCGTTTTAGGGAGGAAGGGTCTCGGGAGGGAGGGAGCGTGTTAGAGAATGAGGCTTTTAGGGAGGGAGGGTCTCGGGAGGGAGGGAGGTCTCGGGAGGGAGGGAGGTCTCGGGAGGGAGGGAGGCTTGTAGGGAGGGAGGGAAGACGCAAAACGACGTTCGCCGACTACCGTATCTTCGCGCGCGTCTACGAATACCTACGTATTTGCGAGGTACGGTACCTACTTTTTGCGAATTTTACCACAATTTTTACACAATTTGACCGAATTTGCGTCGGTTCTCCAGCATCTTAGTGCGACTTCGCCGCATTTTGCGTAATTCGACCGCGATTTTTACGCAATTTAATCGAATTTGTCTCGGTTTTTCTGCATTTTATCGCAAATTTTTCAAATTTTGCGTAATTCGACCGCGATATTCACGCAATTTCATCAAATTCATCTCGGTTTTCCCGAATTTTAGCGCAAATCTATCGCATTTTGCGTAATTCGATAACAATTTTTACGCAATTTAACCAAATTTGCGCAAGTTTTCAGTATTTTACCTCGAATTCGCCGCATTTTTGCGTAATTCGACATCATTTTATACGCAATTTACCCAAATTTGCGCAAGTTTTCAGTATTTTACCTCGAATTCGCCGCATTTTTGCGTAATTCGACACCATTTTATACGCAATTTACCCAAATTTGCGCAAGTTTTCCAGCATTTTACCGCGAGTTCGCCGCATTTTGCGTAATTTTGAAGCATTTTTACGCAATTTAACCACATTTGCGCCAGTTTTCCCGCGTTTCGACGCGGTTTTACCGTACTCTTACGGAATTTCACTACAGTTTTGCATAAACGAACCGAGCGCGCCTAGCGTAATACGTAGAGCGCGCCGTTCCACGCTAGGAAGTAACGACAATCCGAGTAAGGCGGCTAGGAAGCGACAACACTTCGCGAGAAAGTTTTCCCAAGCGCTTTTGGCTTCAGAAGCGGCGGCGGCGAAGTTAGCCGACGAACGACGGCGCTTCTCCTCTCGAAAAGAGCGGGACGAGCGCCGACGGCTGTTTCCACCCGCCGCTCGCTGCGGGGCGCGTAATAGGTCTGCTCTGCTCGACGGGGCGGCGGCGCCCCTTCGCCGCGTCAGTCTCCGCGGGAGAGGGGGGAGAGGCGAAGAGACGCGGGCGGCGCTTTGCTCTCCCGTCGAGAGACGAGAGGCGATACGCGGCGCTTTGCTCTCCCGTCGAGAGACGAGAGGGGGGCGGCGGCGGGAGAGACGAGAATTGCGAGCTTCCCAAATAGATTTCAGTTCCAAAATCCATTCGCAATTGCAATGGTATTTAGATAGCGTAATCCTAGAGCCGACTTTCGACGCTCGCTCTACCAGGCTACCGTAACCCCCTAGGGAATACGGTAGGCGAGATTTACCCTTCGCGTTTCGCCTTTTCAGGCAGCGGCGGCGACGCGAGCTCGATGTGAACAGCTGCTCCGACGCGTCAAAACTGGGCCGGAAAAGCGATCGCTTCTCCCAAAGTGTGACGCTTCGGAAAAAGACCCCCTTCCTGGCTAAAGGATTTGTCCGTTCGAGACAAGGCTTCTTTGGAAATTGTTCGCTCGAGACAAACTTCTTTGGAATAGACGACGGGTGATTCAAATTTTTGAAATGGCGGGCTACCGTACTTCGAGCCGCGTCGAGTCCTCTGTTGAAGCTGCACGTCTTTTCAATGGACCGAGTGTAGAAAAACGCTGGCCGGCATATTATCCTTATCGGCTCCCTATGGTTACCAGAACCTCAACCTTACTTTTTAGTATACCGCCCAGCCTTAATATATTTGGAACTCTTAACGTATGAAACGTCTGCTGTACTCTTGAAAATTTTTCGATACCGGTCAGCTCGATGCTGGCCCAGTACTAATTTACAACCCCCTAATGATGAAGCCCAAGTATGGGAAACCTAGCTCACCGCTGGCTCAATTCAAATGGTTTTTCTATGGTTTGAAATCAATTTAGGACCCTTCTGGGCCCATGCTTAAGCCGTCCAGATTTGAATTGAGCCAGCGGTGAGCTAGGTTTCCCATACTTGGGCTTCATCATTAGGGGGGTTGTAAATTAGTACTGGGCCAGCGTCGAGCTGGCCGGTATCGAAAAATTTTCGAGAGAACAGCTGACGTTTCACACGTTAAGAGTTCCAAATATATTAAGGCTGGGCGGTATACTAAAAAGTACAGGTTGAGGTTCTGGTAACCATAGGGAGCCGTTAAGGATAATAAGCGCGCCAGCGTTTTTCTACATTACTACTACTGGACAGATCTTGCAACAGGACAGATCTTGCAACAGGACAGATCTTGCAACAGGACAGATCTTGCAACAGGACAGATCTTGCAACAGGACAGATCTTGCAACAGGACAGATCTTGCAACAGGACAGATCTTGCAACAGGACAGATCTTGCAACAGGACAGATCTTGCAACAGGACAGATCTTGCAACAGGACAGATCTTGCAACAGGACAGATCTTGCAACAGGACAGATCTTGCAACAGGACAGATCTTGCAACAGGACAGATCTTGCAACAGGACAGATCTTGCAACAGGACAGATCTTGCAACAGGACAGATCTTGCAACAGGACAGATCTTGCAACAGGACAGATCTTGCAACAGGACAGATCTTGCAACAGGACAGATCTCGCAACAGGACAGATCTTGCAACAGGACAGATCTTGCAACAGGACAGATCTTGCAACAGGACAGATCTTGCAACAGGACAGATCTTGCAACAGGACAGATCTTGCAACAGGACAGATCTTGCAACAGGACAGATCTTGCAACAGGACAGATCTTGCAACAGGACAGATCTTGCAACAGGACAGATCTTGCAACAGGACAGATCTTGCAACAGGACAGTAGTTATAGTCTTCGCCTGCTGTCCCGAATTTAATCACCGTCCCTCAGTGTGTGTCTCCTACGTTGAAGGCTCGTCGCTGATCAACTGACTGTTAACCGCTAATGATAAGCCGTTAGCCGCTAGTGTTACAGCCTTTTGTGGTCCGCCGCCCAGCTTTCAGAGTGCGCGCGCGGGAAGGGGCCGCCAACCGGCCGGCCGGCCGGTAGGCGACGCCTTCCCTCGCTCTGGTTGGTGAATGTGCGAACTGTTTGCACAACGCATGTATGTACATCGGCAGAACAACGCACACAAAGATGCAATAGAGCGTAGCACTTCACAGTATTGTGAGAGGTAGTCACGGTCTTACCTAAGTAACAACAATGGGTGAACGCGGTCACGGTCTTACCTACTTACCTAAGCAACGACATTGCACTCGTCTTCGACACTCAGATTGTCCAGCCGCCCCGCTCACTTGTTGGAGCCCTCCCGCGATTTCCGATTCTCGGCTACCATCTGCAGGAAGCGGTCCATGGCCTCCTGCAGGTCACTGCCGTTCAGTCCCTGGGTCTCCAAGAACTGGGCCACGGTCAAGATGACCGTGGTCAACTCGAGGCGCCCCACGCCCATTATTCGACAGGCGTGGGCGCGCGTGAAGCCGGCTCCACAGGAGCAAATGGCGTCCGCCTTCGCGGCGCCACAGTGCTCCTGCAGCATTCGGTGCCAGTCGCCGGCATCGATGCAGCAGTTGTTGGGAAGCCCGAGGCGCCGGCTCTTTGGCGTCGACGGGGCCGCATCGTAGACGGCGGGCGGCTGGGGCCCACTGGCGAAGGCAGAGCTGCCAGCTGTCGAGGTGTAGACGGCCGACTGTGCCGCTGCGTAGGCGCAGGACGGCTGACTGTAGTAGTACCCGGCCCACTCGGACGGGTAGGAGTAGTAGTGGGCGCCGGCGTGCCAGCCGTCGGCGGACGGTTGCGGCGGATTGAACTGCCACGGAGCGGGGGCGGCGGCGCCGCTGCTGCTGCTGGCGTCGCCACCCTGACTGGTGGAGGCCGCCGTCGCGGCGACGGTCGCCTGGGCCATCGCCAACTCCCGCTCCTCCATCTCCTCGTCGTCGTCCTCGTGGTCGTCCTCGTCGTCGTCCTCGTCGTCGGAGTCGGAGTCTTCGCCGATGATGACCACCTCATCTTCGGCCCACTCCTCCTCGTCTTCTGTGGCGCCTTCGTGGGGATTTCCTCCGTTGGTGTTTTCCACAAACAAGGGCAGCAGGTCGCCTCTAACGACGTTGGGGAAGAGGTCGTCTTCGTTTTGCACCGGGGGGTTGATCGAGCTTTGGACAAGGGCCAGAATCTCCGGATCGAGGAAGCTCTCCGAGACCGGCCAATCGAAACCGTTCGACGACATAGTGGCGACAGTTGGGGACGAGACGATTGGCGAAATGTGCCGAAGTGGCGAAAGTCGCCCTTTTTGTAGGCGCGTTCTGTCTGTTATTCCACTAATTGCGCGTGTGTTTGCATCGCGGTGCGGCTTTTGATAGCGCTTTGTGCAACCCGCCAGTTACGCAATCTTCGCTCACTGTCTAGCACTGCTCCTGTGTGTATCTGTTTGTCTGTCTCACGAGCTATTTACACTCCTCTTCCGTCTCCTGTACAAACATGAGGCGGCGAGTCAAAGCGCGACAAGTCCGAGGTAGACGACACAAGTACAATATTTGCTCGCCGGTGTTCACAACGCTAAACAACAAGAGGGTACTTGAGAGCGACTATCGCGCTTAGATGGAGCAGCACTGATACGGTAGCAATCGGAGTGGATCTTATAAACGGCCGGTCAAAGGTGTCACTCAGTCGATAGCAGTGAACGAAGAGCGTGCAATGTTAATTACTTACCTATGTACCTAAACAGAAGACAATGGGCGAGTGGCGGGTTGAGGGGGTACCTTCCATTAGAGGCCGTCGCTGTTTAAATGGCCATGCGTCGCATCTTCGCCGTGAGGCCGCCGTCGTCGTTGTGGTCGCCCCCCTTGCCATTGACTCTGGGGGTGCTGGTTCCCGCTGCGCGGCTGCACTCTCCTCCGCTTTGGCTGGCGTCGTCGTCGTCATCGTCGGAAGTGGAGGAGTCGCTGCCCTCGTCGCTGGCCTCCTCGTCTTCTTCGAACCAAGCTTGAATCTGGCGCTTGACTTGAGCGATCCGCACTGACAGGCTGCGCCATTGGCGCATGCCCCCCATGCTGGTGAGAATCTTGCCCAGCAGGTGGAAGTCGACTCTGGCCTCGGAGGTGGTGAAGAGGATGCCCATCGAGCGCAGATTCATCTCGGTCTCTCCGGTGCAGTCGATTCGGCGGGTGTAACGCAGCAGCTGAAACACAATTCCAAGTCCTTCTGCCGTCGTCGAGATACAAACTCGTGAATTGATAATGATCCACATACCTGAATGCCGCACATGTTGGTTCCGCGCCTGGCAGTGGAGTAGTACTTGAAGCGAACGAACAGCGTCGCGGGATCCTTGCTCATGGCGTCGCCGGGCAGCGGCATCATCAGACCGCCGTACTTCTGGAGGCCGTAGACCTCGTTGTGGCCGGGCAAGTAGGTGGACCAGACGCTTCGAATGAGAGCGGCCATGTCGTAGGTGGAACGAATGGGCTGCTCATCCACCTTCGCGAGCGTCTTGCTGATGACGCAGCTGGCCGTGGTAGCCTCGCCCTAGTGATTGTGAGAGAGAGACGGTAGCACGACGTTTCTAGACAATGCAAAGCAGCCTCTACTATGTACATACCTGCGTCATTCGAACGCCGAAGTGGGCCGGGCTGAGACGGATCTGTCCGTTCTCCGTGAGCAGGATTTGCTTGCCTGACATGACGGGCGTGTGCTGAATCATCTGGACTTGGAAGGACTTCTTGGCAGTCTCGTCCTCGTAGAACTTGGCAAACACCCCGTCCGACAGGTGCACGGCGTGAGAGTCGACCTCGGCGACTTCGACGAAGGAGGGAGTCTTGCGAGCGGCCATTTCCATTTCTCGGAGCGATAGAGTGACAGAGGGCAAGTCTCAAAAGAACTCGAGTTGCAAGCTGGTAGCGAGACAGCGAAAGTAGAAGATGATTTCTCGATCTGATTCGCGCTATTTATGCGTATCGCTTCATGTTTGTCTCCGTACGGGGTCAAGTGTGCACTTTACCTTGTCAGACGAGCAAACAAAGGCTTCACGCCTGCTTGATTCTCTTGCGCGAGGTCAAGTGCCGACTTGACCTGGTCAGATGAGCAAATAAAGACTGCGCCTCATATAAAAGCCCGCTCCGAAGGCAGAGGCCGCAGTTTGTCCGATCTCGTCTTATGTCGTCGCTACTCTACTGGACAGTCAGTAACCGGCTCGCCGACCGCGCAAACTGCCCGATTCAAGCGTTCGAGAACACCATCCCCAACCCCTTTCCCGACGCCAAGAAGGTTTGGCGCCGCGCCGCTGTCACAAGCGTTTTCCTCTCCTCTGCCCCTCTGGAAACGTGCGTGGCGGTTCTGTGCGCCGACTTCGCGCCGGTTCGATACGTCGGTGGCGTTCCTGTCAAGTCGCTGGTCGTCTTGCAGTTTAAGGAAGGGTCCACACAAGTGCGTCTGCCGTCCCAGCCGGAGCCGGTAGAACTGGAAGTCGGCGACATCAGAACTGCCCAGTTCGATCTGGTATGTCGCTACATTATTGCGATGAGGGAGTGAGGGGGGGGGGGGGGGGGTTCCGTGAATGGTTATGCGCGCGTTAATGAGAAGAGATATGTGTGTGTGTGTGTGTGTGTGTGTGTGTGTCTTGGTGTGTGTACGTGTGCCCCTCACCTCCTTCCCCCTCCCTCCCTCCCACCCGCCATGTGCAACAAGGATATCGCTTCCAACAGCGCAAGGTCGGCGACTGGGGCCCCCCAAAATTTTGCAGTGGGGCTGGAATCTTTGTCACCGTCCAGTTCCTCACAACGTGAACGTGAGTGACCGCTTATGTTGGGACTTGGCGAAATCATGAGAATCGCCCTCTCCCTCCCTTAAACAGGCATGCAGTTCATTTCTACTCCATTGCGACGCTACGGTTCGCTGCTCTGCTCAAATCAGCTTGTCTGTTTGGCGGCCGGTCGTCGCCACCCTTCGTCACCTGCGCCTATTCAACCCGCTCGCCGGCCGCGCTCGCGCAAGCCCAAGGCTACTTGTGCTGGGAAGGCGAAAGGAGCCGTTTGCCAGAGCCGCCCCCGCAAGAAGAGGTCGGCTGCCAAAAGGGCCCAGAGTCGTCGCACCAAAAGCGCCACCGCAGCTCCCAAAAGGAAACCCGCCACTAAACGTCGTCAGCCCAAAAAGCAGCCAGCCAAAGCGCCGACAAGGAAACCTCGCAAAAGTCAGCCGCCGGCTAAGCCCAAGAAGGGAGTGAAGCGCCAAAGCAAGCCCAAAACAAGAAAACGAGGCGCCAAGGCCAACTTCTGAGACAACAAGATGGCCTGCGACTCGAACCACAGACAAGAGAAGTTGGCCCAGGCGGGAGTGCCAATCGTGTCCGAATTCGACGACCGGCTAGACTGCTTCGAGCCGATCAAAGTGCTGAGCAACTTCGAAAGTTCCACCGTCAAATCGATTCGGCCGGTCAACATCAACGACAACCGACTGGTGTTCCACTTGGAGGACCAGGAGCGTTTCTTGAACAGTGCCGACATTAGCTATGTCCTATGTGGCCGATTCATGCTGCTGAAGGATGACGGAACAACGAGCAAACTGCCGAGCGTGAAGCTGGTCAGCCACACCGTCAAACACAGGGAATATGGCGACACTGGGGCGAAGGGCAAAGTGGACGGCAAAGAGGTGCCAGTTCAGAAACTCGTGGACGTCTATCGTGAGGAGAGCCGAGCTGAGGGGACGACTAGCGCCGCTGTCAATCTGTTCCCAGTCGCCTTGTTCAAGAACGTTCGACTCACCTACAATCGCTGTCAGCTCCCCGACTCGGCGCGCAGAATGTTCTACTACCTGTCGCTCATCAAGGCCTACTGCACGGTCGAGAATGAGGCGGAGTTCGAGCAGAAGCAGGCGCTGGCCCTATGGGAGCCCAACTCAGTCGGTTCGAATCCTAGATCCGTTCTCCCCTTTCAAAGCAACGTCGGAGTCACAAAGAGATTCAAAGTCACCGGCAACAGCGATCTCTGCACCTTCTCTGGGAAGCTGGATATTGCGGGGTTATCAAATTTGGAAGGGCGCAAATTGATACCACCTTCAATGCGACTCGAGATATCCATGGAGCTGGCTGACGCGAAGTTCTACACGACCAACAACGATCCAAACGTCAAGACGACTTTCGTGGTCGAAGATTTGGAGCTTCGGGCCCGGTCGGTGTGCATCATATGTAGCCGCCAAATTTCGAACTCAGACGCTACCGTACCCGCTTGTTACTTTATTTATTGTTCCCGTTCAGATACCACAAGTTGAAACCGAAGGCGGCCGAGCTTTGGCGATCTGTTGTGGCCGGTGGCTCGACGGCGAGATTCTTGTACCACTCCTATGACATGGGTTTCCAGTTTATCAGAGCTGGAACCACTTCGTTTCGCTACCAACTGGACGCGTCTTCCCTGCCTGACGGACTGCTGGCCGACCGTCTCATTCTGGGCATGACTTCTAGCGAGTCCTGGCTGGGAAGCTTTGCGAGACTTCCGGGCTTCTTCCGCCATTTCGGCCTGTCTTACATCACCATCGACATGGGCGACGGCAGCGCCCAGCGCACGCTCACCCGAGCGGACGGCCAGATTTGGTACAACACTTTGACTGAGCTGCCATCCGACTACCTGCCGTTGCTCAGTCGAGAGAGATTCGGTGGGTGGAGTGCCAGCGCTGTTTCCTTTGCTTACCATCCGCTACTGTGGCGTTAAGGCTCGGTCGGTTTTCGGTCGATTAGGCTTTTCAACTTCGCTTCCAAATCTCAACTTCAACTTCGATTCGAGAGACGACGGTTCGGCAGTGGCGACAAACGCAACGAGTTACAAGTAGGCGGACGGAAGTCACTGACGAGTGGAAAGTCGGACGAACAGAACACATTAATTGCGAAGTATGCGGAGTGCACGGTATTTATGGACAGGCGGACAGTCGGTTATCGTTTGATCATCTTCGAGGAGGGGAGGGGGGATCCTAGCCTCCGGTTACAGCTGCGTAGGCAGGGGGGTGGATACGGAACAACAGTCACGTGCATTGTATAGGCCGGCGGAGGGAAGGGGGGACAACTGCTCAGTGGGCGGCACTTGGGAAACAGTCCCGATATCCTAATGTAGACGTCGCACGGCGAATTATGCCTATAGGCGGTATGACGACACAAGCGTAACTAAACGTACTGGCGGAGGGGCTAATGCTACATACCTCCCCCCATAGGGGAGGTGTGACCTCACACCTGCGAAGTCTAGTGGGCGGGGCGGCTCAGAGGCGGCGCAGTAGACTGGTGTAGGCCCTGGCGGCGGAGGCGTTGGCCTGTGCGGTGCTGGCCGCCAGTTGGTGCAGTTGGTGGGCCACGTGGCGGTCCTCTCGGCGAGTGGCCTGCCTGGCTCGGCGCTGCTGCTGGTTCCGCCTCTTGGACCGTTTCTTGTTGGAGCTCTGGCCGCTTCTGGACTGGGAGTTCTTGCTGGGGAAGGTGCGGCCGTTGGCGTTGCTGGTTCCGTTGTGGGTGGTCTTTTGCTTCTTGGAGGGGGGCTGCTTGTCGGTCGTGGAAGTGCCCCTTCTTTTGCCGCCCTTGCGGCTGGAGGGGTCGGAGGGGTCGGCCGTCTCGTCGGCCACCTCTGTGGGGCGTCTGGGCTTCTTGCCCTTGTGCGGGCCCTTGCCCTGACCCTTCTTGCCCTTGTGCGGGCCCTTGCCCTGACCCCTTTTGCCCTGGCGCGCGCCCTTGCTTCTGGCCGGCTCGTCGACCATCTCGACGTCGGCTGGCGCCTCCGGCGCCTGAGCGATCGCCTTTGCGATCCTCTTGGCTTTCCTCTGCCTCTTGAGCGAGGCCTTGGCCTCCTTGGCCAGCTGGGCGCGGGTCTTCATCTGGTCGCCGTTGGCGACTGGAGGGGGGACTTCCTGGCGCTGGTAGTCGCTCTCCTGAACGAGAAGGGTTGGGGTTGAGACGGGGAATGTTTCCAGCGTCAGCGCCGAGTTTGAAACTGTCAGTGCTATCGTGCGATTCGGCGTCGCTGTGTTCGACGGCGCTGTCAGCGTCAGGTGTGGTGTAGTGCAACCAGTCGTTCACGCGGGCGTTGCGCGTCTCAGAGGGCGCGCGGCGCGTGGGGAATGTGACGACGGGGAAACCACCAAAACCTGTGGCGCGTCGGGGGCGCGGGGCTGCGGCGCGATGCGCGACGAATTCTTGCAGCGCAGGAGGCTTGCTCTTAGCCTGGGTCTTAGGGTAGGTTTTGGAGGCGTCGGCCTCGGGTCCCAGGACATCACCAAGCTCTGTTCCAGGGGGAAGCACTACGGGGCGTGTTTTGGGATTTGCGACCTCGATTTGCACGAATTCGCTCTTGCGACACACTTTCACGGTCACTTCCTGGCTGTGACAAACCAGACCGTATTTGGCAAGCGTCAGAGGGTTCGCAGCGAATTGAGTTGGCTCATCAAAACGCAGGGGAGTGGAAGTTTTCAACTTCAGTTGGCCGTGGAATTGGGGTGGCACGACCACGTCCTCTTCCCCAACGCTGGCTTCTGAAAGCCATTGGGTCTGTCGACCGAGTCGAATGCGTTCCTGAGTGGCCGTCACTAAGGTGCCAGAGGAGGGTGTGTCCAGCTCAAGTGTGAAGGGGGACAATCGGCTCAGAAAGTCGAGGCCTAAGTACGTAGTGGACAACTGGCTGTCTACTACCAGAGCCTGGACATTGCGAAAATGGCACTGTTGCACTCGCAAGTCGAAAATTGTGGCACCGTATACGGTCAATTTCCGTCCATCAGGTACCGTAACCTGTTTGCCCGTAGAACGGAAAGGCGTGACGGTCAGTCCGTAGGCCGCTGTGGCCGTTTCGAAATCGATGACTGTGCTACTACAGCCAGTGTCGATTAGACAAGTGGCTATTTGGCCATTGATCGTGCCGTGAGCATCGAGTGACGTTGAACCGTGGCTCAAATTCGCGAGGTTGAAATCCTGCGGGGCTGAGGGTTGCGTCAACCACTGACGAAGCCTATTCACACGGGTGCTAAGTCTAGAAATGGGGCGCTCCTCTACTCTCACTTCCCCTTCTTCAGGCGTCTCGTCCCCAGACGAGCGCGTGTCCTTGCGCCAGTGGACCCTAGGGGTGGAGGGAGTTTTCCGCTCGCTAGACGACGCTGTGGTCGGTCTGTGTGGGGAGGGGATGAGTTTTGTCCATTTGCCGACTGAACTTCGCATGAAGTCGAGGGCCTTGGAGCTGGCGTGCCATGTGCGCGGGCTAGTGAGGAGATAGAACATCCCAATGCCAACTAGAGCAAGCACTGCCAAAATTAACAGAGCGTTGACTATGAGTTGGGCGGGGCCTGCGATGACTTGCTCAGCGGCGCTGCCTAGGCCTGCGAGGGTATGTTCGACATAGACTCCGGCGGCTTCGCCGAAACCAGTCACAACATGGCTCAGACCGTGCTCGGCTCCTTCGACTTGAGAACGGAGGAGGCTAGGGTCGAGAGACATCTCGGCCGTGTAGTTCAGCAGGCGCTCAAAGCTGTACTGTAGTTTCTGTTGCCGATAGACGGCGTGTCTCAGCATGGAAATAGTGAACGGCTCGTTCTCTACATGGGAGTGAAACACAGTTGGGGCGTTAAAGGTGAAATGGAGCGGCCGCGTGGCGATTGGGCCAGTGGGTGCAATGGTTTGCACTTCCTGTGGACCAGACGTGCTGATCCAGACTCCATTCACTTGGTGGACCGGGTCTACTCGGTGGGCGCATTCTACCTCAGGGCTAGAGGTGACAAGGTCTCGCGTGCCAGGGGACACAAAGTAGCGACTTCCCTGGTACTGTACCGGGGTGAATTCGAAACAACGTCCATGGTCCACATGGTCATAGTGGTGTTTTTTTTTTTTTTGTTGTGTTTTTTTTTGGTTGTGAATTCGAAACAACGTCCATGGTCCACATGGTCATAGTGGACATGGTCGACGTCAACGGGTTTGCACGTCCAGACCATAATGGCGTCTCCCGCATAAGCGGCGAAGACGTCGGATCGATTCAGAAGAGTGCGCGCTCCTAAGGTGGGATCGATTCGAAAGAGCTGCAATGTCTGCAACGTGACAGCCTGCTGGAGGAGACACAACTGGGTCCACAGATTGAGGAAGTTTTCAAGTAGGTTGTCGCGCAACACGTACTCAAAATACTGTAGTTTCCCATTGGTAGGGTCAGCGTCAGTGCGAGGCCGTTTTGTTTTACGCTTGCGCTTGCGCTCGCGCTTGCCTGACTTGCGCGGGGCGGCTGGCGTCAATAGCCGAAGTTCTACAGGGTGGTCGCTCTTCAGCGTCCGGATCCTGACTCCTCCCTGCTCAGTGGCAAAGTGATAACCAATGCAGGGGTGGTAGTCTTTCCTCTCCAAGAGGGTGTAGGCGACCTGCAGTTTATCGATTACGACCAGCTTGCCGAAAATTTGGGCGTCATAGACACCTTTGGGCTCAAATGGGCACGAGGCGCCTCCTGTGAGTGCAGTGTCATTCCAGATCACTACGGCGCCAGTGGTGAGACAATGGCCTACTGTAGCCACGCAGTGGCCTAAGTCGGCTAAGTCACTCTGTAGCGATTTGCCATCCATGGAGGCTACTTGCCCTGTTTCGACTATCAGATTGGTTACTGAGGAGCACTGAGGGGTGCAGCACCAACTATACTGCACGCGCAAGAGGTGGTGAGTAGACCACACTCCTTCTGTCACTCTGCCCAGTTCTGCGCCTTGGTAGGCCGCAGTCTCATTGTTGTTGAGTAGGCTGACGAAGGTTCGACAAATTTCGGGCGCGACCGCCCGCTCTACCACCTCGTCTGACAACACGCCTTTCCCTCCAAAGAAGGAGGTGAAAGTACACACCGAATGAGTTCTCAATCGGCAGGAATATGCGACGCCTGTGATGGGAGTTACTCTGTTGACCGAAAGCATTATGACTGCTTTGGTTGGGGCCTGACTACTACCAGATCTCAGAGCCAACGAGCGAGCAGCGCATCCTGAGGTCACACGCGGATAATTGATCAGCGCGCCTGTGCGACTGCGACCGCAAATCTGGTACGTATCGGCTGCGACAGTGACTGGGAGCAGGGTCAGTATTACTGTGAGGACGACCACATTTCTTAGGGCCCATTTGTAACTGACCTGCTGTTTCTCCCCACTCGACCCGGTCGAGGGGGCCTCGGAGTCGGGCATGGCGGCTTGCCCTTCCCCGGCCACGGCGGCGACGCGACTGGGCTCTTTTAGAGGCGATACGCGCCTGCCCAGTGGGAGGCGTTTCATGGCCTCCACGATCTCCCGCTCGTTCGACTTGGCGGGCTGGCTCTGCGGCTCTTGCTTGAGGGTGGTTCTGCAACGAGTGGCACTCTGTTCTGGCTTAGTACGGACGCGCGCACAATTATTGTTGGTCACGTACGGGTCAGCGTTGGCGCTGTCGTTGGCCATCGGCTCGGACGTCGGAGCGGCGGGCTGTACGGTGGGCTCGGCCGGGCGCGGCGGGGCCGCCGGAGTGGGCTCGGCTGGGCGCGACCGGGTCGACGCAGTTGCCTTGACCTTTCTCTGGGCCGGCGCCTTCGGCGGCTGCACCTGGAGGGGCTGCTGCTCGGACTGGGGCTGGAATTCCATCCTGCCTTCTTCCAGAGTCGACTGAGTCAGGCTTTCGTCCAAACGGGAACTTGGGTGTGGGGCGTCGAGTTGGCTCCAATCTTCCCTTGTCCCCTTTAATGAGCAAATTTGAGAGTTGGACGCGACGGGATTATCCGTTTGGGCGTCAATCTCCCAGCGCTCTAACCTGGCTTCGATTCTCTGGAGTAGATTGTAGGGTGAGTGGGCCCCTGTGACAGCTTGAGTCGGATTAGCCGTGTGCTCCGTGGCGTCCTCAGCTACTGCTTGCAGACTGTGCGCCTGGAAATGGGAGTTGTTGTGATTGTAACTCCGATTAGGGGGGTTGCTGTAACCCCTCCCGCCGCGCATCAAATTCCTCCCTCGCCCTCGGGGGGTGAAGTCATTTGAATTGGGGCGGTTGGGACAGCCGCGCGCGAAATGGTTTCCACCACACTTGAAACACTGAACGTTGGGTGTGCCACCACCGTCTCTCGTCTCGTTGTAGTAATTTTGGAAATTTCGATTTTGCGGAGCGTAGCTATTTGAGCGGGGCTCTCTGCGCTGGTCCCGGCCGAAAAAACCTCTCCCTCGGTTTCCGGCGCCAGGCCTCCCTCCTCTGTGCCGCCGGAAGGAGCCTCGTCCTCTCTCGCCTTGCGAGCCGGCGCCTGTCGCACTCGCGCCATTTCCCTCCCCAACCACATTCACTTGGCTCACGTTGGGGGTCTGCCCAAAGGGGTTGGTCGGATTGACGAGAGTGCCTAGCAACTCACAACTTGCGACGTTGGCTCTAACCCCTGGGCCTGGAGATCTCACTTTCGTCTCCAGAGTGGTCGTCCAGTCCACTAACTCTTCAAACGAAAAGCTCGCGTTAGGACAGAGGACCTTTGCAGTTTGCCGTAATTCGCCCCGAATGCCATTCAAGAATGCGTCTTTGACGGCGCTTCGCATGTCCATTGGGTCGTCGGTTCGGTCGGCGCTCATCCATTTCTCGCCGTAGGCAATGCAGCCTAACCCTTTGATGACCTTGGCAAAGTCGGTCAAGCTTTCGCCTTCGAGTTGTACGCGTGAGGTTAACTCTTCTCTGGCGAGCGCCGTGTCTTCCGGTCTACGGTATTTCTCGCGCAGCGCTGTGCACAAGGCGTCGTAGTCGTTCTGAATGTCGACGGCTAGCGTGTTGACGTACTCGCTCACTTTATCATCGAGTCGAGAGCGCAGCAACTCTGCTCTGGCGTCGTGAGTGGCGCCGAATTGGAGGAACACTTTCTTCACGTCGTGAAGAAACCTGTCTACTCTCAATGAGCGGTCTCCACTGAAGAGAGCCATGCGTGTGAGCTGCGCGTGGGCCAGCTTGTTGCCGTTCGTGGCGGCGCTAACGCGTGGCGCGTTTTGCGCTGGTCTATTGTTCGCGTTTTGCAGCAAAGTGTCCAGAGTCATTCCAGGCGGAAGGCGTGCCAGGAACTGTTGGAAGCTTGCGGCGGCACCGAGCACTTCCTGTAAGCGCTCCTCGTTCACTGTAGCGGTGCCTCCCGTGGCCATTTCTGGAGATTCCAACACCAGATTTCGTCCAAGGTTAGACTTGGTGGTCACACAGGCTAGAGCGTCTTCGCGCTTCTGTTGGCGGTTCAAGGCTCGTAAGTCACGGGCACTGAATCTTGGAGGAGTGGGCGTCAGGAACTCGTCCGCGCTGTCGGTCATGCACTATCCAGCTGGTTAGGCACTACCGTACTCCAACGGTTCCGAAAAGATTAGGATCTCGTCCCTTTCTGTTCGGTAGTCAAGAACGGTCTCGGTTGAGTTGGCTGGCGACAAAGCGCTGCTGCCCAGTTCAAGACAAGTGTTCAAGACAAGTTCTCAGTGACAGATGTCTCTGAATCTCAGACCCAGCTCTAACGACAAGCGTGAGCGGTCTGAGGCTACCCGGGTTTTCAAGAAACCAAAGAGGGCGTCCTGGCGACAAGCGCTGGTTCCCACGGGGACCTCAAAGAGGGTTTCGTCGGTTCGCACCAAAAGAACAAGCTCCACTGTGCTTGACAGTTTCACTTGTCTCAAGGGTTGAGCCTTGGGAAAGTTAGCCGTAGCTAGAACAGTCCCAGTCAGGTCTTGAAGTTACTAACAGAACACGAGAGCAAGGACGCAGCGTTCGCTAGTCAAGTCAACTAGCTGTGTCACAAGCACTCGAGCTTGCTTTCACAGGAGTCCTTCTTCAGCTGTCCAGGTGCCAGGTATGAGGACCGTAGCACCACTGAAGCCCGCTTAAAACGGCTCCAAAATTATGTGGCGTTAAGGCTCGGTCGGTTTTCGGTCGATTAGGCTTTTCAACTTCGCTTCCAAATCTCAACTTCAACTTCGATTCGAGAGACGACGGTTCGGCAGTGGCGACAAACGCAACGAGTTACAAGTAGGCGGACGGAAGTCACTGACGAGTGGAAAGTCGGACGAACAGAACACATTAATTGTGTAAGATATGCGCTCCCGGTAGGCGGATATCTACAGGCGATTGGCCTAATCTAGCGCGAAGCTTAGAAAGGTGGGTCGCCGGTTCTTCTCTCCTGGCGCGTGTCTTCTCGCTCGGCGCGCTGTGCCATTCCACTGTGAGGCGAATACAGCCAGGTTCGACACACAGTTTCCGTGTTCGGATTTTTCTCGGAACAGCACTTCAACTCGCCAAATCAAAACCGAACGACGACGAGGCAGCACTTCTTTAGAGAGCGAGTTCTAGAAGCTACTACCTAGCGAATGATTCGAATTATCGCGCCCGACTAACAAGGGCTTCCGAAATAGGCGCGAAACTAAACCGCAAAACACAGATCGCTCGGCGCAACCAATCAGCGACGAGCGCACACGCTGAAGCATACATGGTTAAGCAGCACAAGATCGATAGAGGCGCAATTACCCCTAGTTGCGCTGCGGAAACACAAGAACGACAAACAACGGAACACACGATCGCGCAACGACAACTTCGACACAACGGCGCGAATACGGCGGCACTGGCACTGGCATGGGCGACAGAAACAGTGCCAAACGCACACGAAACACAGCAAAAGGGCGACGAAGAGGCTCATATCCCACATCTCCGGCCCGGCAAGGCGAGCGGTCCCTCGCGAGCAGGGGATCCTCTTCAGCGGCTTCAGGGGGGATGGGTCTTCACAGAGGCCAGACAGATGTCTGTGGGATGGGTACAACCGCTCTCCCAGAGGTGGGGATAACCCGACTTCCTCTTTGCCTCTGACTTCCTCGTCCGGTCGACGTCTGGTTCAGAGAGAAACTGGAGCTGCTGGTCCACTGACTTGGAGACAGGGGAGGACCAGGGAGGGTCGCGCTTGATCATCTCCTTGTCCAGCTCCTTGCTCGACTTGCCCATCTCTCTCAGACCGCTCTGGGTGGCAGCTCTGCTGCTGGCAGACTGGCGCACCTGCTCTCGTGGCTTGCTTCTCTCCCCAGAAGAGCGCCCAGTGCTGTCGACTGGCAACATCTGCACCTGGGACCACTTCAGAGAAGTGTCACCACCAACCTTGCCATGCAGCTCGTCTCGCATGGACTTCCAGTTGCGCTTCAGGAGAGCGTCCTCAGGTGGCTTCCTCTCACCACAGTTGTAGCAGGTGACGTGAGTCGCTGAGCCTCTGGGCCTACTGGCACCACCACCCCATGGCGGCTGGCTACCTGGGGGAATGACACCACTGCCACCCCGCTGCCCTCCCTGGCCCCTGCTGGCATCTCTCCAGTCACTGCTGGGACTCTGGTGTTGGGTCTGGCCCACTATGCTACCACCCACCAGTTGTCTCTCCTCAGACAGGGAACCAGCCTCAGCAACCTCACTAGGCGCCTTCTTCGCCTTGCTGCCACTAGTCGCCTTCTGCGACTTCACCAGGCCTTCACCCATCGCCTCCTGGCAGTCCCGAATGAACTGGACAACGCTTTCCAGGGTACTGTTGGGCATCTGCCTCACCGAGAGGGCAGGTGGCCCCAGATCCTTGGGCAGATTGCGCATGATCTGGTCCAGCAACATCTGGTCCCAGTCCTGCCACTCAGGCCAGGCTTTGTACGCCAACTGCCGTAAAGCCTGCAGATAGGCATCGATCGATTCGCTGCCACGATTCCACGCTCGTCGGAAGAAATCTCCCTGCCACGAGGACGTGGGCCGACGATCTGTGTAGTTGGCCGCCAACTTCGCCACCAGAACGTCATACGTGGCCGCAGCTCCCAGCGCTACCAACGTCTGGTCCACCAGCTCCAGCGGTCCACCCTTCAGGTGTGCTTGGAGCGCCACTGACCAATAGCTGCGATCGACTTGCGCTGCCTCCATGCGCATTTCAAACTGCCGATGGAACGCACTCCAGTCTCTGCCAGACTCACCACTGAACGGCTGCATCGACCCCAGCTCCCTCAGAGACATGGGCGACGATGTTGCACCAGCCACACTGGCTACTGGAGGCGCCTGGGTCCTCTGGGTCCACAGCCATCCACTGGCCTGCGACCAGGACCACTCTCCCTGACCGGCTAACCCCGCGGGCAGCGTCGGCATCTGGGAGGGCACTGGAGGTGCGATCATGGATGGCGGCTGACCAGTCTGGCCGGTCACGTTCTGCGCCACACCTCCAAAGCTCGCCAGCTGGCTCTGGGGCCCCACAGCGGCTGCCATCTGGGCACCAACTGTCTGACTGGGGTTCACACCCAGACCGCTGGGATACGCCTGCGCGTTCACGCCCACAGACTGGCCCCCTGCCATCTGGGGCAGCTGCCCACCTCCAGACATCTGCTGCGGCAGCAGTGACGGCATCGTCGCCATCGTCTGGGCACCACCACTGGACTGGCTACCAGCTGGCTGGGCAGCGGGCTGCATCATTGCCGACATAGTGGACGACACCACTGGAGGCTGGACTGACTGCACGACGCCCACCTGCGCCTTGCCAGCAGCGGTCGACATCACGGGCACCACTGGAGTGGCTACCACTGACGCAGCATTGACGCTCGCCACGTTCGACACGTTCGCCACGTTCGACACACCATAGTGCACCATGGGCTCTTGCGCTGCACGCGGAAACGCCGCCAACGCACTCGGCGCCACTGACGCACTCGCCGCGGACGTCTGCAGCATCCCTGAGGCACTAGGCGTGGCAGCCGACATCGCCCCCACAGGCAGAAACGCGCTGCTTGCCACCGTCCCCAAAGACGCGCTCGTCACAGCCGTCGGCGCCACCGACACCACTGGCGCAGCCTGCGAAACCAGCGTCGGCGCACTCACACTGTTGGGGAGCCCACCACCTTGCGCACCAAGCGCCGCTCCACCCAACGTGCCCAACGTGCTCGCCCCGGACACCACAGGCAGAGACGTGGACGCCGCCGGCGCCCCCAGCACCGCGCGCGCCGTCCCAAGCTGCCCCTGACCAGCCTCCAGCTGTCGCAGCTTGTCTGCCATCTGCTGCATCTCTGCCAGCATCTGCCGCTTCTCAGCCAGCATCTGCTGCTTCTCAGTCTGCGCTTGCTGCCTTTCGGCCAGCCTATCTGCCCGCATTTGCTGCACCAGCTGACCGAGCTGGTCTTGGTCGCCTCCAGGGACTTGCCCTTGCGGGAGGATCGCAGCGTGCAGGGCCAGAGGGGAGAACGCTACTTCTCCACCCTCTGCCGCAGACTCTGGGGCCGGCTCCTCAGCCCTGCCACCCCTCTCAGCAGCCAACGGGGTCGGCGCACTCCGCCTGGCACCCCCTTCCACTTCCTCTGGGGCCGGCGCCTTCCGCCTGCCACCCCCTTCCTCCTCTCCTTCACCGCTCGACTCGAAGGCGTCGTCCGACAGGTCACCCGAGGCTGCGCGGCTGCGCTGGGCTCTCCTGCGGACACCCTTCACTTCTCCTCCGTCCCTCTCACTCTCGCGCAACGCTCGGAGCCGACTCCGACACTCCGCGCACACCCAACGAATGGGAGTGCTGCCGGCAGCTTCTCCTTCCGTCACTTCCAGGCGAATATCAGCCGCAACGCACTTGGCGTTCACATGACCGTGCGCCACTTTCCCGCAACCGCCCACACACAGCGAAGGGTACTGAGACGCATGCACATCGCCTTCACAGAAGCAGCAGGACGCAACGACAGACACACTTCCGTCGGCCATGCCTACTTGCCTCAACACAGGAAGCACAGAAGAGTCGCTAAAACCGGAACTGGCTGCGAAGTATGCACGGGCGCTCCTAGTTATCACCATACACGGCGAAAACAAGCTAAGCGAAAACGCGGAGACACACGGACGGGAAATCACTCAGTCGCGGCGAAAACACACGCACAGGAGACCGCCAAACGCATTGGGCTCCAGGCTGTAAGATATGCGCTCCCGGTAGGCGGATATCTACAGGCGATTGGCCTAATCTAGCGCGAAGCTTAGAAAGGTGGGTCGCCGGTTCTTCTCTCCTGGCGCGTGTCTTCTCGCTCGGCGCGCTGTGCCATTCCACTGTGAGGCGAATACAGCCAGGTTCGACACACAGTTTCCGTGTTCGGATTTTTCTCGGAACAGCACTTCAACTCGCCAAATCAAAACCGAACGACGACGAGGCAGCACTTCTTTAGAGAGCGAGTTCTAGAAGCTACTACCTAGCGAATGATTCGAATTATCGCGCCCGACTAACAAGGGCTTCCGAAATAGGCGCGAAACTAAACCGCAAAACACAGATCGCTCGGCGCAACCAATCAGCGACGAGCGCACACGCTGAAGCATACATGGTTAAGCAGCACAAGATCGATAGAGGCGCAATTACCCCTAGTTGCGCTGCGGAAACACAAGAACGACAAACAACGGAACACACGATCGCGCAACGACAACTTCGACACAACGGCGCGAATACGGCGGCACTGGCACTGGCATGGGCGACAGAAACAGTGCCAAACGCACACGAAACACAGCAAAAGGGCGACGAAGAGGC
>JASAMZ010006712.1:0-51169 GCA_030248115.1 Linhomoeus sp. GSCO2_2 | reverse complement strand
GCCAGATTTAAGCGCTGAATCGTTTGAAACCACTTTTGGAACGATTCGGCAATGCATGTTGGAGCGCCATAGATACCTAAAGTGAATTTGTAATTTTTGACCACGAGTCAAAATACTTGCAGTGTAAGAAAGCTTTTTGTGTTTCGCCCGATTTTCTCCAGTCATGGTGCATTCGGATAGAGGGACATCTGGGAAGGAGCCGCACCAACGTCTGTTCTCGCCACTCTAGCTGCTACCTAGCTCGCGCAGCAGCCCGTCAAAGTCGACCAGGGGTCAAAAATCATGATTTTTTTCAATTTGTCACCAAAATGGATCCGCAGTGATCCAATCCAGTTTTTCCACCCTCGGCCCTATCGAGTACTAGAACATATTATCAAAAGATAGTATATACCATTATATGCAACTTTTTCAAGTTCTACCTTGCCCAACCCAATTTGTGAGTAAAATTTAAATTTTTGAATTTCACACCAACGGGGTCTGGAGCGTGACCCCATATGTCATGCAGGTTGCCCACCCACTAGGCCTACCCAACTCAAAAGACCGTTTGCAGATCAGCCACTTCACGCGTGAATGCCATCCGGTCCAAATTTCTGCGTTTCGCACACAAACTCTATATACTCCACACTTTTTTGTGGAGTATAAACATCAGAGCTCTCTCTATCTAATGCAAAAGACCACGCGAAAAAATTTGATGTCTTGCTCAAGCAATTCAATTTTAAAGTTGTGCCCATTTTGCTGAAACTCCCAGTACAATTGACAAGTCCCAGGCTGGGCGGGGTGGGCCTAAAAGAACTGCAGGCTGGGCCGGGCGGGCCTATGGGTACCCTCAAAACTGGCCAGGCCGGGCAGGGCTTTTGAGATTTCAAAACAGGCCGGGCAGGGCCGGGCCTAGATTTTTAGGCCTGTTAGGAACCCTAGTACAAAGGCAGCTGTTTCGCTGAAATTTGCAGAATGTGTAGACAGGAGGCATACAGTTGTCAGAAAAATTTTAGCAGTCTTACTATCAGCCAAGAAGTTACATGTGATCCATTATGATAGCATTTCAGGCCATCTAGGACTTCGAACTCTCATACCAGTGACTTGTTGCTGTTTTTTCGCCTGGCCTCAGCCGGGCGAACCTCTACGAGAGCTTATCGTCCGTGCGTTTGTTCATTTGTTCGTTCGTCCATTCGTCACGCTATCAGATCTTGGCGTTGGAAAGTCGTAGGAAGGAGATCTTTGGCTCTACGGAAAGCTCTCGACTCACTGGTAATGTCGCTAAGAGACTTCGAAATTCAAAAGTTTGAATTGCGCGCGCTACAGTAACCCGAAGGTTCAAACTGAAAACGGCTATTACTCGCTCATCTTACATCGTAGTGCGCCGTGCGATAGGTCAACTAAAAGGTCTCGACGTGCGCTTTCGCTTGGCATAAAAAAGTTTCTTAATTACGCAAACACGCACCACGAAAAGCGACATTCTCGCGTTTCTGGCATAGAAATCACTCTAACTCGCTCAGCGTAAGTCGTAGAGAGACGATCTTGAGTTGCTGGATAGCTCTTGACTCACTGATCATTTGTTCTCCTATTGGTCGAAACTCAAAAGTTTGAATATTGCGAGCTACAGTAACCCAAAGGTTCAAACAGCAAATGGGCCCTAACTTGCTCGTCTTACGTTGTAGAGCGGCATTCGTTCGACCGTTTGAAAGCTTACGTTGAGGCAGTTGTTGAACGGTCATTCCTAAAGAAAAACTTTTGTTTTTTAAACCCTTGTCTTACGAACAACTTTGTCTGCTAAAAAAAATAATCCCGGGCGATCCCAATGTTGTCCTGCAAGAACCTCTCAGAAAGGAGCGTGTCAGAAGTAGCGCATGAATAGTGGACTCCGGGCGGGCGCACGTCATATCGGAAAGGCTTCGAAATACTTTACAAAAGTGTCCACTCTTTTACTCTTCCACTTTAAAACACTCACAAACCACTCTGTATTAATAAAACAACTCAACTTTTTTAAAACAGCTTGTTTGTTGGATGACTGACTGACTGTCAAATCTGCAGGAGGCTGTAGGAGGCCAGTTGATGGTCAAGCCCAGGATACCTGTTGAAACACCTCAATGAGCGTAAGACCACTGACAGTTTCACAATGTTAGAACATGACTCTAGGCCTCACAAGCAGGCGCTAGATAAGGCTATAAGTCCTTTATTGACTGTAAGCCACTAAGCTAACCAGACAATAATAGGTGAACAGCTTATACCGCGATGTGCTATGTAAGTTATGCATGGCATCCCTAATGGTGCCATGCTTACAAATCTGCTAAAACTTTTCCAAAAACTGTGTATGTCTCATGTCTAAGCATTCTGCAAATTTCAGTGAAATAGCTGGCTTTGTACCCAAGCTGTAGAGGTGCACACCAGAGTTCCGAATGGGCCTAAAATTTGAGGCACAAGCCCACCTAAAATCTGAATTTAGAAGCCCGAACCCAGCCCGACACTAAATTTTGGGTGAAAAAGCCTGCCCTAAACCCACCCATGTCCAACACAACTTTGGACACTATATCTCATGAAAGATGCAATGGAGCGAAAAGAGATATTCGATGCATCATTGAATACTGTACCAAATGTGCAAGCTTTGTTGCGATTTCAGAAAATGACCATTCGATGCATCATTGAATACTGTGCCAAATGTGCAAGCTTCATTGCGATTTCAGAAAAGTGAATTTCACGGGCCTTGGCAAACAACTCTTGCCATGGTCAATCGATGGTGGTGCTGAATACACACTCGCACTCAGGATTTTTAGGCAAGTCCAGTGCAACAAGATAGCGCGATCCACTCTAGCCCAGGGTTTTTTGTGCATAATCAGGTGCATATGCACCTAGAAATATGGCTGTGCACCTAAAAATTTTGGCTAGGTGCTAGAGGTCTCAACGGGCCAGGGTTTTTCAGCCTGGCCCAGCCTGTCTGGGTCCCGCGGCCCGCCCAGCCCGGCCTGGAAATTTTTTCGAGCGGCCCGGCCTGTTTTAAATTCCGTAGTCGGCCCGCCCGGCCCGTTGGAAATTTTTGTCGCTGTGGAAATTTGAAAACTCAAGCTTCGTTAGACCGATTTCAACGAAACTTGGGGAAATCAAACGTCATTATGTTCTGTAGATTGTGTCAAAAGGGCAGCCCAATCAGAGGACTGCAGCAGCTGCAGTTTCACACCAATAAAGGTGTACTTTCCATTTCCTGACGCTGAAAGAAATGAGCGCTGAAAGTGTATCTCTTCTAGAGTGGTCGTGTAGGCGCCATGTGTGAAGGACCTCCGCAATATTTTAACATAAGCTACAACACATATTGCGCTATGAAGCACACCAATGTCGTTGCAATCAGTGCACCCATGCCCGAGTTGCGCAAGTTTCCGTTTGGCTACCTTAGTACGCAGAATTTCATAACAGCCTCTTCTTCATCGTGGTCGCGTAGGCGCTACGCATGAACGATTTCTGCAAGATTTCAACACAAGCTACTGCCCACATCATACTTTCACTTGTGCAAATATCATTGGAATCGGTTTACCCTTGCCTGAGCTACGCAGGTTTCTGTTTTGTTATTCTGATATGCGCAATAGAAATTTTGCAAAAGTATTCAGTTTTGTGGGTCGGCCCGGCCTCACCCTGCCCATTAATTTTTTTCGCGGCCCAGCCTGGCCCGGTGGGCCGGGCCGGGCCACGGGCCCAGGGGCCTGTTGAGACCTCTACTAGGTGCACTGAGTGCACCTAAAATTCTAGGCAGGATTTCAACTTAATACACCCTTGTGCCAAAAAATGTCACCTGCGGTGCTATTTTAACCATCTTTTCTTCATTTTGAGCTCAGAAATCGCAAATTTTCGCCTGGGGCACTCAATTTAGCAATTTTTTGGACATTTTGGTCTCGAAAATGCAAAATTTTTGCCTGCGGTGCTGTTTGACGACAGAAAATATGACTTCTAGGTTCATAATTGTATACAATTACACCTTTTGCTATGCAAAATCGGCAATTTTTTACACGATTTATTTACTTTATGCCTAATTTTTTTGTGGTGCACCTAAAAATTTGAGTTAGGTGCACGCTATGCACCTAGGTTTTCAGCGAAAAAAAACCCTGCTCTAGCCCGAGATAAAATTTGAAACACCCACTGCCTATTCTTCATCATTGAACCCATTATGGAATGGGTTCAACTTCGAGAATGGGTTCAAGTGTCCATGTGAAGTCGAAAGGGTTAAGCGCCAAAGGCGCAAATTTTCTATGGAGGGTCTTTCAGAGGGAGGGGGGCTGGGTTCACACCTCTGGCTAAGCACGGGTCTCTCGCTATGTCGGGTCCAAGTTGAAGTCGCTGCCAATGACGCAGTTCCGCTGCTTTCGGTCACTGAGTGCCATCAAATATTACGCCAGATTTCTGCAGAAATCGGCCGTTGCCTCCATCGGGGACCTAAGCACGAGAGCGTCCCGCCATCATTCAGCAGACCGTTCCACTCAAGCAGCCGCAGATTTGCGGCCAGATCCAGTCTGCCTAGTTCAATTCGATTCAAAAGTTGCTGTACCAGATATCGGCCGCTGGGAAACTGGAAGTGTTCGGACGGCGACCCAGCCCTGTACGCCAACTATAGATGCAAGGCTGCGGAGGCGCTGCAAGGAGATCAAGGTGGCAAGATGGGACCACGGTAGGCAGGCATTGGGCAGTGCCACTCGATCAGACAGTTCTGGTGCACCTACCGCCTCCTGTCTGTAACCGAAACCGCACTAGACAGCGAGGGAAGCTAACAGTGGTTGGGCACCGTATTCTAACACCAACCCTAGCTACACCTAGCCGAGAAACGATTATATCTACCTCAATCACTGGCCTCTCGAGGATGGAACCGACGGCAGACTTCTTCAGTGACTGAGTGAGGCCTTCTTCCTCTGATCTTTCATGAATAGCCAATGCCGTTGTAGCCACTGTTGTTGTTATTTATTTCTTAGCCTTAGAAGTCGTTAGCGTCCGCATTAGAATGCAACTCTGGACACTGGATTTAGGCGCACAGGATTTATCGGAAACTAAAGGCTGGTCCGACGCATGCAAAGACAGCTGCCTACCGAACAGAAAGAGTGAAGAGGCGCTCTCTCCCGTCGGGCGCGAGTACGAGAGACGCCGCTGCCAACAACAACGCTGACCGCGCCAGGGCATGCGTAATCGCAGTAATCACGTGGCGTTCACTCGCTTACCTTACACAGCTAGCCGATCAAAGACAAGGCGACACTAAATCACCAAACAAGCTGTGTGTGTAAAAAGTTCAACCTATACTTTGCGTCTGTCAAATTTTGGTGAACAGTATAGTGAACTTTGTACACATCGTTACCCGCATCTAGAGAAGGCATCTTGAGACCGTGTACCCTAATACCAAGTGCAGCTATCCCCACGATACGGTTGTCTGTACAGCTGATCTGAAGCTCAGTGATATCGCCGCGTTCGCTATATGTTATCGGCATGATACGACGCCGTTTATCTGATGTTTCCTACCTGTGTGAAAACGTCACATCCAACAAAGAAACTTGCCAAAAGATTGGTGCGAGCGAATACCTGTGTTCAGCTTACGCATTTCTGTTTCCGAGAGCACATTCATCATTATCATCAATAAACAGCTTTTCTGGCCATCAGACGAAAATCTCGATTTTGACATTTATTTAAAATTTTAATTCTAAATGTCTCGAAATTGGAATTTATTTAAAATGTAAAACTATGTCACAAATTCTTATTGGCATACGGCCTTACCATTTCCACGCTCAAATTCGTCAAAAACGACGTTCTATTTTTGTTGATTTATGAAATTTTGAAAAATAATCACGTATTTCTATTAAATTCCATATTTGCAAAAAAATTCTCTTGCGTTACAAATTATCCGCAGTCTATACTCTTTCCATTTATGAAGAAATTTCCCCGCTATATCATCAGGTGAAAAAGTCGATTTTCGACATTTTCATATTTGATTGAAAATGTTTCGAAATTGCAATTTTTATACTCCACAAAAAAGTGTGGAGTATATAGCGATTGTGCGCGGAAACAGAAAATTGCAACGGATGTAGCTCGCGCATGAAGCGGCCGATTTCAAAACGGTCTTTTGCGTTGGGTAGGTCTAGTGGGTGGGCAACCTGCACGACATATGGGGTCACGCTGCGGGACCCCGTTGGCGGGAAATTCAAAAATTTAAATTTTCAAAGTACTAAAAAATGGGTTAAACAAGGTAGAACTCGAAAAAGTTGCATATAATGGTATATACTATCTTTTGATATGCTGTAGTACTCGATAGGGCCGAGGGTGGAAAAAATGAATTGGATCGCTGCGGGACCCATTTTGGCGCCAAATTTGAAAAGTTCGCGATTTTTGGCCCTGGGTCGACTTTGACGAGCTGCCGTGCGAGCTAGGTAGCAGCTAGAGCGGCGAGACCACTCTTGGTGCTCCTTCCCAGATGTCCTCTATCGAATGGGCCATGAACGGAGAAAATCGGCCGAAACCCAAAAAACTTTCTTACACTGCGACTTTTTTGACTCCGGGGTCGAAAATTGCGATTTTTGTGTTTCGGCGTTTATAGCGCTCGAATGCGTTGCCGAATCGTTCCAAAAGTGGTTTCAAACGATTCTACGCTTCAATCTGGTCTAGAAAAGTGTTTTGGAAAAATTTTCGAAGCTACAGTATCCCTGCCGCGTCCGTTTGAATTGTGGGTGTCCGGTCGACTTTTGCAATATTATACTCGATTTCGGGGTTTTCGGGGGCGCTGATTACGAATTTGGCATTCGTTTATCGTTTAGATAATGTTTGAACGTACCTATGACGAAATCGCATGCTACCGTACCCCAACTGCAGAATTTCGTTTCTGCGAGTCCATAGGAAGTTAGGGGTGTTGTATGTTGATTCTGGGGTATTCTGGGATGTGGATCACGAATTCGGCATTAGTTTTCCGATTGGGAGTGTCAGGAGGTCACAACAGCAGAGGAGTCACCGTGCGTAGGAGTTCAAATTTGTGGAGTATACTGCGTCCCCCGGACGACTTGCCTGGTTTAAAACTGCAAAACTATGTCACAAATCCTTATTGGCATGTGACCTTTCCATTTCTGCATTCACATTCGTCAATAAATGACGTTGTATTTTGATCAATTTATGCAATTTTGACAAATAATCGCGTATTTCTATTAAATTCCACATTTGCAAAAAATTTTCTTGTGTTACAAATTATTCGCGGTCCATGCTCCTTCCATTTCTGAAGAAATTTCGCGGCTAGCTCATCAGATGAAAAAGTCGATTTTCGACATTTTCGAATTTTTAATTGCGAATGTCTCGAAAATGCGAAATTAGCAACACAAACGGACACCGGATCCGTACTCAGCGACCTCGACTCTACTTGGCCACATATGTCACATATTTTACTTCGGTGCCACGGACGGACACACACACACACAGACATTGTCATCCGTATATAAACACCTCGCCGCGCTGAGGCGCGGCGAAAACAAGCTGTGTGTGTAAAAAGTTCAAACTAAACCTTGTGTCTGTCAAATTTTGGTGAACAGTATAGTGAACTTTGTACCCATCGTTAGCCGCATCTGGAGAAATTATCTTGAGAACGTGTAGCTTATACCAAGTGCACCTATCCCCACAATACGGTTGTCTGTACAGCTGATCTAAAGCTCAGTGATATCGCCGCGTTCGCTACATGTTATCGGCATGATACGACGCCGTTTATCTGATGTTTCCTACCTGTGTGAAAACGCCACATCCAACAAACAAAGTTGCCAAAACTTTGGTGCGGTCGTTCTTTATCAAGAATTCTTCTTGGCTATTCAATAAACAAAAGTTTTGCCGTTTATGAAAATTTGGACATTTCTATAAAATTTAGTATTTGCGAAAAATTTCTTTTATGTTACTAATTATCCGTAGTTTCTACGCTTGCCAATTCTGAAGAAATTTCGCTGCTAGCCCATCAGACGAAACGTCGATTTTGACATTTTTGTAGACTATAGTTCTAAATATCTCGAAATTGCAGTTTATTAAAACTGTGAAACTATGTTACAAATTCTTGTTGACAAATGGCCTTTTCATTTCTGCATTCACATTCGTCAATAAATAACGTTCTATTATTGTCAATTTATGGAATTTTGACAAATAATCGCGTATTTCTGTTAAATTCCACATTTGCAAAAAAAATTCTTTTGTGTTACAAATTATCCGCGGTCTATGCTCTTTCCATTTCTGAAGAAATTTCATTTCTAGCTCATCAGGTGAAAAAGCTGATTTTCGACATTTTTGAATTTTAATTCTAAATATCTCGAAATTGCAGTTTATTAAAACTGTGAAACTATGTTGCAGATTCTTAGTGACAAACGGCCTTTTCATTTCTGCATTCACATTCATCAATAAATGACGTTCTATTATTGTCAATTTATGGAATTTTGACAAATAATCGCATATTTCTGTTAAATTCCACATTTGCAAAAAATTTCTTTTGTGTTACAAATTATCTGCGGTCTATGCTCTTTCCATTTCTGAAGAAATTTCATTTCTAGCTCATCAGGTGAAAAAGTCGATTTTCGACATTTTTGGATTTTAATTGTGAATATCTCGAAAATGCGAAATTAGCAACAGAAACGGACATTGGATCCATACTCAGCGACCTTGACTCTACTTGACCACATATGTCACATGTTTTACTTCGGTGCCACGAACACACAGACAGACAGACAGACAGACAGACAGACATTGCCATCCGTATATATACACCTCGCCGCGCTGAGGCGCGGCGAAAAAAATGGCAACCTGTGACGGTTAGGAAGAGCAAAATTTTCGCCGCTATACATATTTTGAAGACGTTTTCGACCAAATAAAAAGATAATTTGCCACTGAACATTTTTCGCATATTTTAGAAGTCGACTGGCCCTGATGGCATTCCTGCCATCTTCCTCACAGGAGGACGGACAGCACAGGTCCTGGCGTCCTTCCCTGGCTGCCCTCTTCAACCACAGCTTTTGGGAATGAGTGGTCCCATCGGACCGGGCGGGAAGGACGCCAATCGTCAGTCCCATTCCCAAGGTCACCGACCACTCCACACGCCTGGGGACTTCCGGTCGATCTCCCTCTCGGGGGTTGTGTCGAAGACAATGGAGGGCTTGCTGCATCTCCCCTGCGTAGAGGCAAAGCTGCCAGACTTTCAGTTTGGCGTCCGAAAAGGCAGGAGGGAGATTGTGGGCTACCTGGCCGTGGATGTCCATGAACTGGGCACCGTAGTCGATGAGCACAAGAAGGTCGCCTGCGTTTCTTCGATGCGAAGAAGACTTTCGACACCAACCTGCTGCTCTCCAAGCTGGTTTAGTATGAAGTACCCACCCCATAGTGTGGTTGCGCTGCATATCCATTCTGGCGTGCCGCAGGGCAGTTGTCTAGGGCCCATCCTCGTACAGTATGCCAATCGTTTGAAGCTGCACTGCAAACTGTCGGTTTTCACTGATGACGTGCTTCTGTACCAACAAATCTCTTCAGATGACGATGTCGGAGATCTCTAAACGCACGTGGACAGGGCAAGTGGCGCGTTCGAGAGTGATGGTCTGGCTTTTCAGCCACCCAAATGTAAATGCGCACGGCTCTCGCTATGCTTAGGGATGGTGTGCTAAATGGTCAGTGATTGGAATGCGTCAACCGTTACAAACACCTAGGCGCCATCCTTGACAGCAAGCTATATTTGGCCGATCACTCTGGTTCTGTGGAGACTAAGGCCAAGCGTGCCATAAGTGCATTGCGTAGCATTTCAAAGGGCGCGCGCGGATTTGGTTCTTCATCGCGTCTGTGACCTGTGTTGTTCCTGCTTTCGACAGTCCACAATAGAGTAATGGTCGCCGAGCGAATTCACCGGTTGATGGTTAGGTACATATCTGTGCAAGAATTTCGAGGGAGGGGGGGGGGGGGGGGCGCAGCCGGGATTTGGGGGGGGGGGGCAGCGGACAAAAATCGATTTCCAAAATTGCCCTGAAAACCCATACGAAGCACTCTTTTTTGACACCAAAACGCCTTATTTTGCTCTATTTTGGCGAAAATATCGCAAAACAACTCCTAAACGTTCAAGAATAGCGCCGCCGCAGGCGAAAATTGTGACAAGTTTTTAAGATAATTTTCGGAAAGTTTCCTAACTTTTGCTCAATTGTCTGAATGGGGGGGGGGGGGCGGGGTTGACAACAAGAACGAGTGTCTGCATAGTTCCGGTTGGTAGTCCTGTCCTGTGTGGCTATGTAGGAGTGGTGGGGGGGGGGGGGGGGGGGGGGGGTGTAAAAATCGCACATATGCGCGCAAAACGTAGTGCAGTAACAACCACTTTGTACGCGTTCGTTCGAAAACCCGCCCACGCTTCAGAAATGAAATGAAATGCAAAGTGCCTTTTATGCATACTTAGCGCTTCCATCTCAGTCGCGATTGATAGTGATTCACTTCACTTGCGCCACTCCCAAGACGCTCACGTTTGTCATCTTGATAAATCTGTAACGCGCTCGCGTGTCACGTCGCCGAACAAGCCGTTCTAATGTGTAAAATCGCAGCTTCTTTTCTTGCTTTCTCCGTTGTCACTACTCCTGTGGGTGGTGTACTGTTCTGAATCCCACGATCAACGTCGAAAAAGTTGCGTATTTCACGCGTCGTGTCGTCACACCACAACGACAACCCCTCAATTGGTTACCAAGTAGGCAAAACAGAGGCAATTCACATAACTGCGCACTTTCCGAACTCAAAACAAGCGTTCCGTGCGGCTGAGATCGCATGACAAGCGCTCAACACACTATATGTATTCTGCGGACACGCCTCTCGGCAATCGCGCAGCACGACCGAATTTCGGCGCGAAACGGAAGCAAACAGACGAAGTGATCACAGAAACACAATTTTCGTGTCAAAACAATCGCATTCTCCATCCCGCGACCTCCTTCCTCGGTGTCGCCGGTCGTTGCTTCTTTATCTCGCTGCTTACCCAAAGGCGCAACACGACATGATCGACGCCAACGGCTTCCCGGGAATATGAATCTGCGCGTATCTCGAGCGTGAGGCAACGGACGGGGACGAAACTTGGGCGGTTCACTCAGGCAGCTGGTCCCATCTTCCTCTGAAAAGGAGAGATTTGGGCGATGTCCCAGTCCCGAGAGCCGAATTCCCGGCAAACTGACGATATTCCCGGTACATCAAAATGTAAAAGTACAGGTTAAAGGCAGTTCCATAACAACCAACCGCCAAACTATTCGTGGTTCACTTCAAGCGTGAACAATTGCTGAATTTGGACCCGGTTCACAGGCCGATCTACTGTTGATACCACAGTCATTCGAAGTGGAAGACAAAACTATGAAACAGTTTTTCTGGATCGCCGCCCTCGTTTCTGCTTGTGCGCTGACCTCGTATGGGAAGGTACCTACAATACTGCTTCAAAATGTAACTGAGAGCGCGAAAGTGATACTGTAGGGTAGGTTGCAGTTTTGCGCAGAACGGTACAAGACGGATCATACGGCGATATTGTGAAGAAACGTTGCTCTGACGATTTGCCGCAACAAGTTGCACGACCGAACAAGCGTTTCAGTCGGATATGTAAGGCGACGCTCAAAGGGCGTTGACGACGTTGATTCCTCTTTGCTAAACGATACCAGTCGTCTCGTTGCAGCCGGTCGAGGAGAAGGGCGTGGTGTGCGACATCTGCCAGTATCTGGTGGGAGAGGCCAAGGAGTACGCCACCGAGAACCAGGATGTGATCGAGGAGAAGCTGAACAAGTTCTGCGAGCGCTTCGGCTTCATCGAGGGCGTCTGCAAGGACCTCGTGGCCGAGTACCTGCCCCGCATCCTCACCTACATCAACGAGGACCTCACCAACCAGCAGATCTGCAACAGGATCCGACTCTGCGACGACCCCAGGGCCAAGCTGCTCAGCAACTACCACGTCGTCGTGAGTCGGTCTTTGCTGGACGTAACGTTAGTTCAGTCCGACGTGACGCACTTGAGAAACTTTTAAAACGTTTTGTCTCGGCGATTTGCTGAAGGCAAGCCAATCGTCAACTTTGGCCTTGCGCCACTGAGCCCATCCCCAGTGCGCTCTTTTCAGAACCAGCTGGTGCAGCAGCAGCGCGACATCGCCTGCAGCATTTGCGAGAGCCTGGTGGACTTCGCCAAAGAGTACGCCGAGCTCAGTATCCCCAGTCTGACGGAGAAGCTGAAGGAGGAGGTCTGCGAGGAGTTGGGCTTCTTCGAGCGCATCTGCAAGGACCTCGTCGACGAGTACCTCCCACGCATCTACCAGTACCTCGACGACAACTGCTCCTCCAACTTCGTCTGCGCCAAGGTCGGCCTCTGCTGACGTTTTGCTGCTTGCTGCCTGCTGACTGAAGATAACAGCAGCTGATCAGAAACGGCAGCACCTCTCCCGCTATTGACTTCCTTCCCTGTGACCGTTTGCGTGCGCCATGGCTGTGTTGTGCGTTACAAAAGGTGCGAAGTGCAATTAGCGAGTACATAATATGGACTCGGTGCATCGTCTTGAGCCAGCTCTGCTCGGTGTCTCTCAACACAACGGCACAATTGACTGTACTTCTCACGCTGCACCAGTGATGGCACTATACATACCTGCAACGGCACCGAAGCCGAAGCAGGACAGTCGAATACCACAAAAGCGTTTCACGAAGGTTTAGAAGGAAGACATTAGAGAGCGTACGTTAATCCTAGACTTTTGATAGCATACTGCATTCCAGCGATAGCCATCGTCGTTTGATTTCGTGGGTTCCTAAAGTTTTGTCAGCCATGTTCATGGCCATCCAAGCAAGGAACAAACCGGCACCGCCTACAGTACTTTCTGAATAGACCGGATGCTACCATAAAATGTGCCATTGAACCCCGGCGTAAACAGAGACAATTCGGCATCGGAGCCCAAAGTGTGTCACTGTCATCCGTGGCGTCTCTTCTGGACGCAACAGTAGCATCGGCCGAGGAGAAGGAAGGCGCTCTTGCGGTCGGGCGACTGGCCGGTAAAGAAGCAGCAGCGGGCGCAGGACACGCCGTCTCGAACACGACTGCACGACAGCGGCACCGAAGACGACGCCTGACGACACTCTGAACGAACGACAATGAACGTCGTTTCATGAAGGCATCAAGGTGCGTGAAGTGAAGTCAGCCACAAGTTGTGACAATTCCGTCCCATTGCAACCAGTGCGTTTTCCAGGGTACGTCGCGAAGCGTTTCAGTACTCTTTTGTAAGAGGCGAAGAGTAGTAAACCAGTATTCGTGTCGGGTTATGAGTGACTCATCCTTGTTCAGTCCACGCGAGCAAGGGGTAGACAAGGCTGGGAACGCACGCACCTCCGTTCTGCAGTCGCAGAGTTCCGCCTTCGGAGTGGCGAGCGGGCTCCGTCGTCCACATCCACCCTGTAGCAGCAGTAGTTCTCGACGTTCCACGAGTGTAGCGATAGGACGAGGTGCGTCGATTCCATCGGTATCTACTGGTCGGGGTGGTCCGGAACCTGAACTGACTCCCCCAAGGGATGTGTCCTAGGCAAAATACAGGTAGATACAATAGATCGGTCACAAGGATAGGCCTGCTCAGCTACCGGACAGGTCGGTCAGTGGTCGTGGAGGGGATCAGCGCGCTTGTAGTACGCCGATATCCGAATCGTGGGGTAGTACCAAACCTAGAATAGAACTGGTTGCTACATAAGACAACTTAATCCACTTGGATTTCTGACAGACGAGTTCGCGAGCAAACCTCGAATAAACTGTTTTCTCGACAACGCTGTGTTCATATTAAATTAATTAATGAAATTTAATTTAATCTGTATTCGTTAATTTTACTGTTCAGTTTTGCTTAATTTAGTTTTATTTAGCTTTATTTGACTTAATTTAACCTTATTTAACCTAATTTTGTTCAATCTAATTTAATTCAATGTGACTTAATTTCATTAGGCTAGCTTAATTTAATGTAATTTGCTTTAATTTGACTTAACTCAATTTAGTTTAATTTAGGTTAATTTACTTTAATTTAGTTTAGCTCAATTTAATTTAATTTAGTTTAGTTAAGCTCAATGTAATTTAATTTACCTTAATTAAATTAAATTAAATTAAATTAAATTAAATTAAATTAAATTAAATTAAATTAAATTAAATTAAATTAAATTAAATTAAATTAAATTAAATTAAATTAAATTAAATTAAATTAAATTAAATGAAATTAAATTAAATTAAATTAAATTAAATTAAATTAAATTAAATTAAATTAAATTAAATTACCGTAAGTCCTCCAATAAGCGCCCTGGGCGCTTATTTTTCAAGCTACCTCTAGGAGGGGCGCTGGTTGGAGGGGGGGGGGGGGGGGGGGGTACCTACAATACTGCTTCAAAATGTAACTGAGAGCGCGAAAGTGATACTGTATGGTAGGTTGCAGTTTTGCGCAGAACGGTACAAGACGGATCATACGGCGATATTGTGCAGAAACGTTGCTCTGACGATTTGCCGCAACAAGTTGCACGACCGAACAAGCGTTTCAGTCGGATATGTAAGGCGACGCTCAAAGGGCGTTGACGACGTTGATTCCTCTTTGCTAAACGATACCAGTCGTCTCGTTGCAGCCGGTCGAGGAGAAGGGCGTGGTGTGCGACATCTGCCAGTATCTGGTGGGAGAGGCCAAGGAGTACGCCACCGAGAACCAGGATGTGATCGAGGAGAAGCTGAACAAGTTCTGCGAGCGCTTCGGCTTCCTCGAGAATGTCTGCAAGGACCTCGTGGCCGAGTACCTGCCCCGCATCCTCACCTACATCAACGAGGACCTCACCAACCAGCAGATCTGCAACAGGATCCGACTCTGCGACGACCCCAGGGCCAAGCTGCTCAGCAACTACCACGTCGTCGTGAGTCGGTCTTTGCTGGACATAACGTTAGCTCAGTCCGACGTGTCGCACTTGAGAAACCTTTAAAACGTTTTGTCTCGGCGATTTGCTGAAGGCAAGCCAAGCAAGCCTTGTAGTACGCCGATATCCGAATCGTGGGGTAGTACCAAACCTAGAATAGAACTGGTTGCTACATAAGACAACTTAATCCACTTGGATTTCTGACAGACGAGTTCGCGATCAAACCTCGAATAAATTGTTTGGCGGCAACGCTGTGTTCATACTAAATTAATTAATTAAATTTAATTTAATCTGTATTTGTTAATTTTATTATTCAGTTTTGCTTAATTTAGTTTTATTTAGCTTTATTTGACTTAATCTAACCTTATTTCACCTAATTTTGTTCAATCTACCTAATTTAATTCAATGTGACTTAAATTTATTAGGCTAGCTTAATTTACCGTAACAACTCCAATAAGCGACCTGGTCGCTTATTATTTCAACCACCCCTCTAGGGGGTTCGCTTATTGGAGTGGGGTCGCTTATTGGAGGGGGTCGCTTATTGTTCAATGCCAGTCTGAGTTGTCACCTCAGCATGCAACTTTGCAATTTCCCGCATTGAAACCTGTATGATTGTGTGTTTTGGCCAACAAAACCTGAAAATGGAAGCAGAAATCAATGACGAGCATGGCTTCACATTCACTATTGAAGTTTGGTGTGCTATAGTGGGCGGAACAGTGACTTATTAAGGAATGCCGGACAGATTTTGACAGAAAATGGGGTCGCTTATTGGAGGGGGGTCGCTTATTATTTCAAACCCCCCTCTAGGGGGGTCGCTTATTGGAGTGGGGTCGCTTATTGGAGGGGGGTCGCTTATTGGAGGTTTTACGGTAATGTAATTCGCTTTAATTTGACTTAACTCAATTTAGTTTAATTTAGTTTAATTTACTTTAATTTAGTTTAGCTCAATTTAATTTAATTTAGTTTAGTTAAGCTCAATGTAATTTAATTTATCTTAATTAAATTAAATTAAATTAAATTAAATTAAATTAAATTACCGTAAATCCTCCAATAAGCGCCCTGGGCGCTTATTTTTCAAGCTACCTCTAGGAGGGGCGCTGATTGGAGGGGGGCGGGGGGGGGGGAGGGAGGTACCTACAATACTGCTTCAAAATGTAACTGAGAGCGCGAAAGTGATACGGTAGGGTAGGTTGCAGTTTTGCGCAGAACGGTACAAGACGGATCATACGGCGATATTGTGCAGAAACGTTGCTCCGACGATTTGCCGCAACAAGTTGCACGACCGAACAAGCGTTTCAGTCGGATATGTAAGGTGAAGCTCAAAGGGCGTTGACGACATTGATTCCTCTTTGCTAAACGATACCAGTCGTCTCGTTGCAGCCGGTCGAGGAGAAGGGCATCGTGTGCGACATCTGCCAGTATCTGGTGGGAGAGGCCAAGGAGTACGCCACCGAGAACCAGGATGTGATCGAGGAGAAGCTGAACAAGTTCTGCGAGCGCTTCGGCTTCCTCGAGAATGTCTGCAAGGATCTGGTGGCCGAGTACCTGCCCCGCATCCTCACCTACATCAACGAGGACCTCACCAACCAGCAGATCTGCAACAGGATCCGACTCTGCGACGACCCCAGGGCCAAGCTGCTCAGCAACTACCACGTCGTGAGTCGGACCTACTATGTACATAGCTGTAGAGAAGAGGAACATAACGTTCGTTCAGTCCGACCTGTCGCGCTTGAGGAACCTGAGAAACGTTTTGTCTCGGCGATTTGCTGAAGGCAGCCAATATCAGTTCTGGCACAGTCGACTTCGACCTTGTGCCCTTCTCTCCACTCGTCTTTGTCAGTATGCCTGAAGCCATCCCCAGTGCGCTCGTTTCAGAACCAGCTGATGCAGCAGCAGCGCGGCATCGTCTGCAGCATTTGCGAGAGTCTGGTGGACTTCGCCAAGGAGTACGCCGAGCTGAGTCTGCCCAGTCTGATGGAGAAGCTGAAGGAGGAGGTCTGCGAGGAGTTGGGCTTGTTCGAGCGCGTCTGCAAGGACCTCGTCGATGAGTACCTCCCACGCATCTACCAGTACCTCGACGACAACTACTCCTCCAACTTCGTCTGCGCCAAGGTCGGCCTCTGCTGACGTTTTGCTGCTTGCTGCCTGCTGACTGAAGATAACAGCAGCTGATCAGAAACGGCAGCACCTCTCCAGCTATTGACTTCCCTGTGGCCGTTTGCGTGCGCCAGGGCTGTGTTGTGCGCTACAAAGGTTTGAAACGCAACCAGCGAGTACATAATATGGATTCGGTGCATCACCATGAGCCAGCTCTGCACGGCGTCTTACTCTACGGCGCTGTAGTTACTGAACTTCTCACCCTGCACCAGTGGTGCCACCACCTGCAAATGGCACTGAAGCCCGAAAGGACAGTCGAATGCCACAAAAGCGTTTCACGAAAGTTTTGAAGGAGGGTTTTGCAAAGGATACGATAGTGCTTGTTTTTCATGTGTGACCAGCAAATAGCGAAGAGTAATTAATTGCACACCATTTGATTCTTGTGTTCGCAAAGTTTTGCCACCAATCGACTCGTGTCGCTAGGTCATGGCCATCCAAGCAGTGAACAATCCAACGCGGATTACAGTAATTTCTGCATAGACAAGACGCTACCATACACTGTGCCATGGAACCCCGGCGTACACACGGAAACTTCGGCATAGGAACCCAAAGTGTGTCATCCGTGGCGTCTCTTCTGGACGCAGCAGTAGCATCGACCGAGGAGAAGGAAGGCGCTCTTGCGGTCGGGCGACTGTCCCGTGAAGAAGCAGCAACGGGCGCAAGACACGCCGTCTCTCACACGACTGCACGACAGCGGCGCCGAAGACGACGCCTGACGACACTCTGAACGAACGACAATGAACGTGCGCAGCTTGTCGTTTCATGAAAGCGTCAAGGTGCGTGAAGTCAGCCACCATTGGTGACAATCCCGTCCTTTTGTAACGGGGATAAATATTTGCAGCTTTTAAATGGCACGTCCAGCTTTTAATTGGCATCTTGCGCTTTTAATTTCTGGCGGCCGCGAAACGCAGCGGCGCGCTTTTAATTTGGCCGGAAGCGCTTTTAAAATGGCAGAATGCGCTTTTAAATGGCAACCTGCGCTTTTAATTCCGTGGAAGCTGCGGAGCCGTGACGATGGTCAACCAAAAGGCAGACGGTGGGGATATACATAGGAGAGCGCACTGCGCTTGACTTTCTCACATGACTTTCTCGTTGCATTCTGTGTGCATTCACGTAACTTGGATGTCCAAAAATTGCCTTGCTTGATTGAACACATTGCTATCCCTTGACAGCGTATATTCCTTTGAATTCAGGCTATGCTTAGGCTCGCCCTGCGCCCACAGTCCACAAGAGTCAGTCGGCGTCGCAGTCTGGCGGGTCGAAGCTTAGGCTTAACGCGACCGGTGACCGATTTCAGGGCGCGCGCCCTGAAGTTGGTGGTCGCGCGAAGCCTCAGCTGAGATCCGCCAGACTGCGACGCCGACCGAGTTTTAGTGCAAACTGTAAGTGGAATAAACACTCCCAGTCCCCCATATATTTCACCTCCTGCTTAGGCCGGCTGAGCCCCTTCCCTGCTTTGCCCTGTCGCGCAAACAGTGATGTCTGGCCATTGCTGCGTGCCATGAATACGCTACTCCACCGCGTCAAGTCCAGGGGAATACTGCCGGAGGAATTAAAAGCGCAACATGCCATTTAAAAGCGCGTTATGCCATTTTAAAAGCGCCTCCTGCCATTTCCGAAGAGCGGCAAGCAAACGCTGTCGTGGCATATTAAAAGCGCTAGTTGCCATTTAAAAGCGCTTCCTGACTTCATTAAAAGCGCTATGCAATTTTTTAAAAGCGCCGAAAATCCCCACCCTTTTGTAACCAGCTGGTTGCTCAGGATACATATACCAGGTACGTTGCGAAGCGTTTCAATACTCTTTTGTAAGAGAAGGCGAAGGGTAGCAACCCAGTGATGATCGCGTACTTCCTTATGTATAAACGGACACATGTGTCCGCGCTCTATCTTAGTTGTGGTTTCGGACGTCATCGCTAAGATGGATTGGCCACGACTAAGATGGCACTCCATCTTAGTCGTGACCGCCATCTTAGTCGTGGCCCCCATCTTAGCTCTGATATCTTAGTCGTGGCCCAGAGCTTAGCTCTGCGATCTTAGTCGTGACCCAGAGCTTAGCTCTGCTATCTTACCTCTGATATCTTAGTCCTGATATCTTAGTCCTGATATCTTAGTCCTGATATCTTAGCTGTGACCCCCAGCTTAGCTCTGCTATCTTAGTCGTGACCCAGAGCTTAGCTCTGGGATCTTACCTCTGCTATCTTAGTCCTGATATCTTAGTCCTGATATCTTAGCTCTGATATCTTAGCTGTGACCCCCAGCTTAGCTCCGCTATCTTAGTCGTGACCCAGAGCTTAGCTCTGGGATCTTACCTCTGCTATCTTAGTCCTGATATCTTAGTCCTGATATCTTAGCTCTGATATCTTAGCTGTGACCCCCAGCTTAGCTCTGTATCTTAGTCGTGACCCAGAGCTTAGCTCTGGGATCTTAGTTGTGACCTAGAGCTTAGCTCTGCCATCTTAGTTCTGACCCCAATCTTAGTTCTGACCACAGCTTAGTTGTGACCCCCAGCTTAGTTGTGACCCCCAGCTTAGTTGTGACCCCCATCTTAGTCGTGACTCCCATCTTAGTGCTGACCCCCATCTTAGTCGTGACTCCCATCTTAGTCGTGACTCCCATCTAGTTCTGACCCCCATCTTAGTTGTGACCCCCATCTTAGTTGTGACCCCCAGCTTAGTTGTGACCCCCATCTTAGTTGTGACCCCCATCTTAGTCGTGACCCATATCTTAGTCATGACCCCAGCTTAGTCGTGACCCATATCTTAGTTCTGACCCCAGCTTAGTTGTGACCCCCAGCTTAGTTGTGACCCCAGGCTTAGTTGTGACCCCCATCTTAGTTGTGACCCCCAGCTTAGTTGTGACCCCCATCTTAGTTGTGACCCCCAGCTTAGTTGTGACCCCCATCTTAGTTGTGACCCCCAGCTTAGTTGTGACCCCCAGCTTAGTTGTGACCCCCAGCTTAGTTGTGACCCCCATCTTAGTTGTGACCCATATCTTAGTCGTGACCCCAGCTTAGTCGTGACCCCCAGCTTAGTCGTGACTCCCATCTTAGTCGCGACTCCCATCTTAGTTCTGACCCAAAAACAGATGCCCCCTTATACGGTATTTGAGAGGTTACGGTAGCCCCCCATGGTGAAGGGTGGGCTTATTCGAGAGGTGCTTATTTGAGGGGTTACGGTAGTTTTCCGCACGGGACCCAAATTGGCGCGAATTCAAATTTCCAGTGCGTATTTTAGTGATTACGGTAGGTCTCAGTAGAACCCCATGGGGTCAAAGGTCAGCTAAAACAGACCAATATATAATCCCAAGTTTAAACCTCTACTCCATAAACCCCTGTGGTGTAACGGTACACAACGCTCGATTGATATATGTACATTATAGAAAGTCAGAGCAAAGTCCCAGGTTCGAATCCTGGCAGGGGATTTAGCTTTTGCTGCCGTATATGCAATACACAAAGCACTATATTTCATCATTCTATCAGAACATTGCGTCATACACATGTCCAAACAGCTTTCGCAAAACAACCAGCTAATGCTGAATCTTTCCAGCAGAACGAAGGATCAGAATCTCACGATCGATCGAAGTATCTTCCAATCCCAACAACTGGCACTTCAGCACGGGCAACATGTATCTGATTAGCTCCCAGATGCCTTCTTGAGCTCTCCGTCCACACCCTCTGACCTTCTTGCCTTTGAGACTGAGCGGAATGCCTTCCTTCTCGCTCTCTTCGTCAGTACACAGCTTGAGTGACCACCACAGTGATGCTTGTAGTGACCCATGTAGTGACCAGTGGAGTGACCTATATAGTGATGCTTGTAGTGACCCATGTAGTGACCAGTGGAGTGACCTATATAGTGATGCTTGTAGTGACCCATGTAGTGACCAATATGGTGGCCCATGTAGTGACCCTTGTAGTGACCCATGTAGTGACCACTGGAGTGACCCTTGTAGTGACCCATGTAGTGACCAGTGGAGTGACCTATATAGTGATGCTTGTAGTGACCCATGTAGTGACCAATATGGTGGCCCATGTAGTGACCCTTGTAGTGACCCATGTAGTGACCACTGGAGTGACCCTTGTAGTGACCCATGTAGTGACCACTCGAGTGACCGCTAGGGTGACCGTTAGAGTGACCAGCGGAGTGACCGCTAGGGTGACCGTTAGAGTGACCAGCGGAGTGACCGCTAGGGTGACCGTTAGAGTGACCAGCGGAGTGACCGCTAGGGTGACCACTAGAGTGACCACTAGAGTGACTGCTGGAGTGACCACTGGAGTGTGCCCAGCAAGTACCACAATAACTAGGTCAAGCATTGGTATAAAATGCTCAGTTTTGGAACTCTGAAAAGTGAGCCTGTGTCGTAGCTGTATAGTGCATGAACCTCAAACAGCGGCTGTACATATGGATGGGTTCGAATGCAGCACCACACAGATTCACTTTTGCTTCATTTTCATTGGTTGCAGAGCTTTTTGCAAGGCAGTGATTGGTTGGAGTTCACAAGGATGGTTGGCACATTAATACCATTTATCAATAATCGTATGTGGGTGCAATATCATCTATCGATGCCTTCTTGATCACTCTGCAAGCATCTTGTGATGTCTTCTTGCTTGCTCTGACACGTTTCTCTCCTGTTGGATCACGTGTCTTGTTCAGACACTTCAGCAATTCAGCGGGTAGCAGTTCATTCACCTTGTCACCATTTTCACCCCTTGTTATTTCTGCTATAAACTCTTTCATATCAAACGTTGGGATCTCTTCTATACCCAGCAGACAATCCATCAACATGCTCAGTGGAGATCCGACAAACGGTGGTGGTCCCTTGTGAATAACACAGCTAAAAGTAGCATTTCACCTCTGTTTGTTTTAGCAGTCTTGTACCCTACAACTTACTCTTCTTCTGTCAATTCAATCTTGTCTTTGATCAATTCGTATAGCTGACACAACTTTTTGTGATCTTGTGGATCGAACATGTCGACAAGCCACTGCGGAGTCTTCCTGAAACAGTGATGGCATTACCCAGTTCAGTTGTCAAAATCCGCTTACTGTTACATTTTAGTTGACGAGCACGATTTCTCAAATGACGGTGTAGTTGATTTTGCAGCTGACGTAGTCGATTTCACAGTTGATGATATGGCTGGTTTTGCAGTTGACGACGAGATCGATTTTGATGCTGCCTGTTTCTCCTCATCATCAATCGGAGTCAATATGAATTTCATGGGCTCTTTTGCCATGTTCTGAATCATCACAAGTGTCACTGTCAAGTAAAGACAAATGTATGTAAGCGCACATACGCAGTATCAACAAAGAAGCTGACACTCGAAAGGTTTACTGTCCGATAAAAGACTGGAATCCACTGACTGCCACTGGAGACACAACAGCTACACACGCTCGATACTCAGTCCGTCAGCAGCGGAAACTTTCAGAATGCCATTCGAGAGGAACAGAATGTTGACGTTGAAATCGTCGCTGATCTTCTTCGAGTGCGAAATGGTCAGATTCGCGACGCAGTTCTCCTTGACAGCTGGAGTATCCATGGTATGCTTGTCGAAAGTGGAACTCCTCGAGCAGTCGATCTACAATAATCCTCTTAATCTGGTGTACTCACAGAATTGAAGTGAAACATTTACCGCGATGAAGCCGTAGCCGCCCGCGAGGTGGTCACGCTTGAGCAAGAAACCACCTTTGTTGTTTTGCGGCCCCAGGACTCTCGCCAACATGGAGTACAATGATGCGTTCTTGTTCAGTTCCGTCTCTACTTTCACCGGTAAAAGTGCTCGTTCAACTGCAGCTCCACCTCATCCGCATCGTAGAATGCAAACTTGAATGGGTTACCCAGCTAAAATGTTTTATTTTGTTGTACGATGGTTCACTGGAGTAGTACGTACATACGATGAACGATGAACCTATGTATAAACGATGAACCTACGATGAACGATGAACCTACATATGTTGTACGATGAACCTATGTACCTGGTCATCTCGGTCTGCATCGCTGAAGAATATGACCACTCGTTCGGGGAAGTTTTGAAGCATCATCTGCCCAGACGATGTTTGCAGTTGACCTTTAGAAGCTTGGAACTACATAATCTCATAATCTGAAATGAATCGAGTCGAGTAGTTGTCATCACTATATCACTCAGAGGACAGACGTTTGTAGCCCATTTTGTACTCCTCTTTGATAGGTGGGGTAGGCTTGGGAACAACCACATAGCTGGCCAGGAAGTGGGCATCCAGTAGTTGTAGTTTTCCTTTGGGCTCTCCCTTTTCACGAAATATTACAAAGTCGGAACTTTCCAGCTCCAGCTCAATGGAAAGGCTGAAAGCAAAGCCGATGTTTATAGCAGATTAGAACATCCTGCGGACTCACCCAACGGTGCTTGGAATGTAGCAGTCGTTCTGCACGAATGGTTGAATAGGCAACGTGCCCGAAAGCGAGTACTGCTTTGACATTGCCACCATCTCTTGGTTTTGTTGGTTGGTTTGCCACCGTTGGTTTTGTTCGTCTGAATACGCGATGCATTGTCACTTGAAAGCATTCAAGTATTAGGTCCTCACTTCCGAGCACCAAGTCGATATGCTCGTCGACCATGAAACCCGCTTCGCCTTCCAATACAGTCTCTGCGTACGCCTTGTCTTGGCCGAGCAGGTACAAGTAACAGATGTAGTTGAAGTGCTGTTGGCTGAATCGAAACTGGCCACGGCTGTAGATGGAGAATCGCTTGAGGATGGCGAACAGCGGAGCGGAACAAACGGTGACTTGTCGCGCACCCTAAAAGTAAAGGGCAGTACTTTGGTCCAAACGGTACCAGTTGCGGCGCTCTTACAACATACTTGCTCCCGTCTTCCTTCACTAGCTGTAGGGTAACGCAGAATTTCGTTCGATTCCAGTCTAGGTACAGGTTGCGACTAATGGGAAAGGGAAAGTGAAGCACTGTAGCTCTGGCCACGTCGATTGGGAAGGTGGTGCTAGTTGGAATAACTGGTAGCGTACGAGACGCCAGGATCCCTCGATTGGCATCCGCTAGGTCGCAATTGAGCTTTCTCTTTTGGGCCATCTTAGGATAGGTCGAGACGAAATGATATGTGGCCGCCTTCCAAGCTCAAGGAATCGCTGGTTTGAGCGGTAAGGAATGTAAGGACGATGTCGCAGAGCCCTTGATCGCAGACTAGTTGCACTTTGGGCCCTTGGGCTTGCCAGTAGCAGTGGCCTTTCTTCTTGGGGGTCTTATGTAAAACCGCCGCGATCGCGTGCCTGTGACTTCCGATCAGCTCGGAGGCCTTGACGCCGTCCAAAGCGATGTAGATGCGCTCGCAGTTGGAGGTTATTCCCGTTAGCTCGAAGCTGTGAAACTGCGCGTATTTCAGCTCGCCCTGGTGAAAGCTGCGACTGGAGATCCGGTAGGTGTGGTTGGCGACCTTAGAGAGTGACTCCACAGTCTGGTCCACATAGATTGAGGCCATGCGACAACCTAAATAGTCGCAAAATGGCAAATTTAATTAAAACGACAATGCAAAATGCACCCTACCGGCAAAAGTCCATCGCTGCAGAGACAAATGAATGCTGCGCAGCAAACAGTCAGCAATGGATTAAGAGGCTTTTGGCAATTTGCCAAATATTGTCACGTGATCATGCTTATAGCATGCGATATACAGCTTATAGCATGTGATAAACAGCAAGCATGTGATAACAAAATGGCGGCCATCTTGTTACTGCTTTGTTTGCATCATCAACTGCAACAGTCTGTCATGCGCAGGCGTGATTCACATGACACATTTGCGTGGGCGGCTATTTCGAAATGAGAGTCCCAATTCCGCGCGACAGTGAGTCACTTTCTGTACGCTTCCACTCGCGCCGAGTCGTCGCCGTACTTTACACAAGAGACGTCGCATTGCGCGGGTTGTTTACAGTGGCATGCAGACTAGTCATGTGATGATGAGTAGACGCAGCGCGCGCTCAAATAACGGCTTTATAGGGCTCCTGCACTGCGAAGATTGAATGACGTGTGTAAACACAGCGTAAGCCTACATATTAGGGCAAAGAACACCAATTTCTCAATAATTTGTGCTCCATTGGCGCTTTTATTAGCCCTGTATGGCACGGAGACGGCACGTTGAACTTCATAATTGACCCATTTCAGTGGTAAAACAGCCAACTAGACCTACCAAATGACCAAATTACACCACTTTGGCTTGCTCTTTCGTGCCAATTGCACTGAACTGACCCAAGATTGGCCCATTTTGGCACCAGCCTCCTCTATATCTCATTGCATGGCCGAATCATCCGACAGGGGGCGCTAGCATCGCTACGCAAGAGTTCCGAAGAGATGACATTATCCAGAAGTACCCATAGTGCAACCCAAACTTGCGGCTACCATAACCCTCTGAATAAAGAATGACAAGCAAATGTAAGCTGTAGACAGCTACTTTTGAGGGGTGGTGTAATTCTTTGATGCTGCTTACAGCAATCAGTCCGGTAGGGGGCGCTAGCATCGCTACGCAAGAGTTCCGAAGAGATGACATTATCCAGAAGTACCCATAATGCAACCCAAACTTGCGGCTACCATAACCCTCTGAATAAAGAATGACAAGCAAATGTAAGCTGTAGACAGCTACTTTTGAGGGGTGGTATAATTCTTTGATGCTGCTTACAGCAATCAGTCCGGAAGGGGGCGCTAGCATCGCTACGCAACATTTTCGAAGAATGACGAAATATGAGCGCGCCAGGTGTGCGTGTTGCGTATTTATCTGGCAAACGGCAGCAAAAGCTAAATCCCCTGCCAGGATTCGAACCTGGGACTTCGCTCTGACTTTCAATAATGTACATATATTGATCGAGCGTTGTGAACCGTTACACCACAGGGGTTTATGGATAATAAGTTTAAAATAAGCCTTATAAACTGGTCTATTGAGGGTAACCTTTGACCCCACGGGACCCTATGGGCAATAAATGCTAAACAGATAATACTTTATGCATCGAATACAAGTTGGGTCTCGCGCGGAAGTACTAATCGACGCCACCAATTTATGGTACGTCATGGGGATCCGAGGCCGGCCTATGCTTAAGCGTGGGGTTACTGTAGTCTGTCCCTATATCCAATTCATATCTTCTGTAGCCTCAGCTTTTTGGAGGCTTTTGGAGGCTCTGGGAGGCTTTTGGGGGGCCTTTGGAGGCTCTGGGATGCTTTTGGGAGGTTTTGGAGGCTTTTGGAGGCTCTGGGAGGCTTTTGGAAGGCTTTTGGAGGCTCTGGGAGGCTTTTGGGAGGCTTTGGGAGGCTTCGTGGGGCTTTTGGGAGGCTTTGGGAGGCTTTGAGAGGCTTTTGTGAGGCTTTTGGGAGGCTTTTGGGCGGCTTTTGGAGGCTTTTTGGAGGCTTTTGGAGGCTCTGGGAGGCTTTTGGGAGGCCTTTGGGAGGCTTTTGGAGGCTCTGGGAGGCTTTTGGGAGGCCTTTGGAGGCTCTGGGATGCTTTTGGGAGGTTTTGGAGGCTTTTGGTGGTCTTTTGGAGGCTCTGGGAGGCTTTTGAAAGGCTTTTGGAGGCTCTGGGAGGCTTTTGGGGGTCTTTTGGAGGCTTCGTGAGGCTTTTGGGAGGCTTTGGGAGGCTTTGAGAGGCTTTTGTGAGGCTTTTGGGAGGCTTTTTTGGCGGCTTTTGGAGGCTTTTGGGGGTCTTTTGGAGGCTCTGGGAGGCTTTTGGGAGGCTTTTGGAGGCTTTTGGAGGCTCTGGGAGGCTTTTGGGAGGCCTTTGGAGGCTCTGGGATGCTTTTGGGAGGTTTTGGAGGCTCTGGGTGGTCACTCCACTGGTCACTCTAACAGTCACTCTGGTGGTCACTCTAGTGGTCGCTCCACTATTCACTCTGGCGGTCACTCTAGTGGTCACTCTTGCGGTCACTCTGGAGGTCACTCCAGTGGTCACTATAAGGGCCACTCTAGTGGTCACTCTAGTGGTCACTCGGATGGTCACTCTAGCGGTCACTCTGGCGGTCACTCTAGTGGTCACTCCAGTGGTCACTCGAGCAGTCACTACATGGGTCACTATAAGGGTTACTATAAGGGTCACTGCATGGGCCACCATATTGGTCACTACATGGGCCACTACAAGCATCACTACATGGGTCACTCTAGAGGTCACTCCAATGGTCACTACAATTGGCACTCCAGTGATCATTCCAAGGATCACTACAATGGGCACTCCAGTGGTCACTACAATGGTCACTACAAAAGGCACTCCTCTGGTCACTCAATAATGGCGTCATAGCCCCTATGGGCCTCCTACCCTATGGGCATGGGTATCCATTTGCTGCATAGCAAAATGATGGGTCGCTAGTGCTATTTCACAACTGTTTTGAAATAGTGACGTCATACTGTAATTACTAAAATACGCACTGGAAATTTGAATTCGCGCCATTTTGGGTCTTGAGCGGAAGTACTAATTGACGCAACCAATGTACTAATTGACGCAACCAATTTATGGTACGTCATGGGGATCTGGGGCTGGCCTATGCTTAAGCGTGGGGTTACGGTAGTCTGTCCGTATAAGGGGGCCACTTCTTTTGCAACAACCGATGTAACAAGTCTCTGCTGTTGCAACAACAACAAGCAAGTGTGTATGCAAGTATGTAGTTCAACCTGTGTCTGCTAAATAGCATTTGTGAACCTGCAGGTGTTTGCAGTGAACTTTGTACACAGCACCAGGCATTCGTGTTAGATTTTAGATGTTTAGATGTTAGATTTATACGGCTAGACAAGATACACATCGGTAGTTCGTTTTGTGTTTCTGTGAGTTTCTGAGGTGACTTGTAGGACTGGGCTAGGTTCTGTAGACACGCGTACAGCGCACTTACATGCCCGTCCATGCAGGACTTTCCGTGTAGGATAGGGTGACCGATGTTGTGACCGAGATACAATTGATGTGCTTCGTCTAGACGCAAAGCGATAGCCACTATCACGAAAGCGAAAGCGTTCAATCAACGTCAAGCAGAGCGGCGACCATACAGCAACGGCGATCACATAGAGCAAACTTTGAAACTGAAAAGGGTATACAATCTTCTCACGAGCGCGCAGTATGAGACAAACGAGCCAATCAGCCATTCCATTTGAAGACTTCTGGGACAAACAGGCGGGGCTATCGAAACAATCTTACAAAATTTAAGGTACATGTACTCAGTTCTACCCTATGCAGCTTCACACGCGCAAATAAACGTGCATGTCCGGGGGTGAATCGATGACCCTACAGCATTAGTAGGTTACCGAAAGGCCTAGGCCAATCGGCGACCAGCCAAGAAACCGACAGCCGACGACATCTCAGGCACGCGCGCGACGCTCGGAGCTTACCTACAGTACATTAGCAGCCTTAGGTCAGGGCAATACTGTACCCACATAGCCTTAGGGCAAGTGCCGTACCCAAGATCACTTCTTCTTCCCCTTCAGCGGGGTGGCGGTGCCGCCAAATCCCATGGGCGGCTGCTCCATGTGCCGGTCGACCAATCGGAAAGCTTCCAAGAACTCGTTGAGGTCGATGAAGCCGTCCTTGTTGAAGTCGATGGAGTTGGCCACCTCGCGTATGTAGTCGTGCGAGAGGGGCGTCTTCGTGTACTGACCCAGCAGCTCGCAGGCCTGCTCGAACTCCTCCATGGACACCAGGCCTGAGGCACGGTACGGTAGAAGCAATTCGGAGGCTTTGATTGGGAGGGTGCGCTCGCTCACGGTAGTGGAACTGAGGGGGGGGGGGAGATTGTCTTCCGCCCACCCCCCCCCCCCCCCCCCCAATCCCGCCATCGACAAAACCGCCCTCCAGTCATTCCCCTCCCAAGACTAAACCACAATATTCGCATTCAGCGCCCTTTAGATCAATTTTATCGCACTGAATCTAAGTATTGTCACAATTTGTCGCATGCGGTGCCAAATTTTCGAAGTGGTTGCATCTTGGCCCCCTCACCACCCCCCCCCCCGTGCTCAAAAGAGTCCACGCCCATTCCCAAATCCTGGATTCGTCTCACGTCTAACGGCCGCTTGTCGGTTGTGCGGCGCGTGCTGTCACAAGTTTTGCGCGATTGGTACACTGTCACACTCTATCTTGCAAATGGTTATACCGGAGTTGTCCTTGTCCATGAAGCGGAAGATCGTCTCCAGGGTGTTCTTGTGGCGGTAGAGCGCCTCCACGACCCCAGGGTTCTCCTGCAACGAGCCCAGAGTCTCGCATTCCCATAGACTGCACCAAAATGGCTGCACGATTCCCGTCACAGCACATAACCTCAAATACCGCAGTGGCAGCGTCGCGCTTGGGGTCGGGGGTGGCGGCGCCGCTGGTGCCCGCTGCCCCGCCCCCCGCCGTGATGCTCAGGTCGACCTCGACGAAGGTGCTGGCGTACTCCACTCTCTTGGCGTCCGGAGTGAACTTGACCAGCTGGTGGGCCAACGCGTGCCAGGGCAGATTCAGCTTGGTCACAGAGTCGACCGCCTTGCACCACTCATGCACGGCGATCATGCCTGCAGTGTGTGCGTGCAGTGCGCAGTAGCTACAGATTCCCGAATCGGAGATACAGCAGCAGTTATCCCACCTGAGCCGTTGACGTCGTAGTACTTGAAGAGCTCGAGCAGCTCCAGGCGGAAAGCGAACAGCTTCTCGCGCAGGTCGCGAACGGCCGACTGTTCCACCTTCGACAATCTAGAACACGAGATGGCGCTTCGCCATAGTGTGACTCTGATGTGTTGGCCCAACTCCTACCCAGTGCTTACGGCTACACGTGTAAGAGAGACTGAATCCCATACCGTTGTCTGACGGAGACCTTCTTGTGGCTCTTGGTGGCCATGTACTGGACGAAGTGGGGCTCCAGGTTCTCGCCAGAGAATTTGACGTAGGCCCCCCGGTTGCTCCCTAACTCGTAGTAGTTGGAGGCGGAGAAGATGGTCAGCACCCGACCGTTGTGGCAGTACTCGTAGCCTTCGTACTTGCACTCGTGCGAGCGGACCACCAGCTGACACAGGAGGAGGTCAAGTCATGGAGCGGGGCGTAAATGACGCGCACGCAAATGTAGCGTAGAACACAAGTTTAAGCTAAAATTAAGTCAGATTAAACAGAATATTATTAGAATAAGTCAGCAGCAAATCGAATCAATTAGAGTTTAGATACGGAACTTGTAGCGTAAAACTAAATCAAATACAAAATCAAATCAAATTAAATTAAACCAAATTAAGTTAGAATAGGTAATTAAATTCATTAAATTGAATTCAGTTAAATTAAATTCAATTGAATTAAATTGAGTTATGTTAAAATAAGTTAAATTGAATTAAATTAAATTAAATTAAATTAAATTGAATTAGATTAAACTGAACTGAACTAAACTACACTAAATTAAATCAAGTTGCATTGAATTAAATTAGATTGATTCAAGTTAGACCACATCAAATTAAACTAACTCAGATTAAACTTAATTAAATTAACTTAAATTGAAATAGATTAAATTACCTCAAATGAATCCAAAGTAGACTAAATTACATTGATTAAACTAAGACATAAACAGATATTCAATTAAAACTCCACCTCAAACCCATTCTTCTTGCAGAATTCTTCGCTAATGTCCGGACCGAAGTAGGAGCCTCCCCCTCTGAAGACGTTGGGCCAGCATCCCTCCTGCTGCTTGGGGTCGCTCCATAGGATGTCGAGCATCTGCTTCCACTCCTCCACGTCGATGGACTTCCGCCCGCTTCTGCTGTCCTGCACCACGGGAGGCCGCAGCACCGACAGATACTGAAGGAAGGAGAAGGAGAGAGGGGTGGAGATTTGAGAGCTAGTGGTCCACAGATCGGCTAGTGGTCCACAGTGAAAAAAGCAGCTACTGGCTTAGCGTGTATGTCTGTATGTAAGCAGTAATTGCATTCTAGATTCTCCAACACATGTAAGCCATCCGCCAACAGCGGTACTGTATACGCGCCTGTCCGGCGTGACTTCCGTGACTCATATTGGGCACGTGGTAAGCCGTCGAAAACCGCACGCATCGAAAATTGTATACAGATTGAAGTTCAGTGCCTCGGGTTAGATTCTAAATTTCAGCGGACGGACTCGTTCAGGCTTGGAAACTTGGCTACACCACACGAGAGAACGCCACACGACACTCTTTCAACTGTTGCACGTATCGTCGCCAGAGATTGTTGTTACCTTGTGTCGCGACAACTGCTCCAAGTAGGCAAGATCCGTGCTGTCGGAGATGCCGCCGTGGCAGACGAAGATGCGATTGTCGATGATGGTGGCCACGGGAAGCCATCCGAACAAGTCTTCGAACAGGCGGATGATCTGCGTCGCGTGGCTCTGCAAGGAACCGTTTGTTGTGTAGAGAATCGACGTTGGACCCACACTAAACACACCCTGTAATTGTGAACCACGGCGACTTGTGATATGAGTGAATTTGGATTCCACTTAGTGACAAGCAAGATAATTCTAATCGCGACTGCTAGAGTGCCACAAGGGAATGGTTGTCTCCAAACTATGTAAGTTGGGTTAAGTAGTGGCGTACCACACGAGGCAATGATTGTCCACGCATGACCCTCAATAGTTTTCATTAACTGGCCTTCCAAAGTACTGTCAGTCTACAGATCCTATTGACACGCCGGTTAACAAACTTTTGCGGAAAAGCATCCCACCTTGTACTTGTTCATGACCTCCTTGATAAAGCCGTATCTGCAATTGGAAATCGTTGTCAGATTCTGCCGGATCGAATCCTGGTTCTAGCGCGCCCACCTGAGATTCATGATGTGGTCCTCGTGATTGCCGCGGTTCAGCGTCACGGAGTTGGGGTTCAGCAGCATGGCCACGAAGAGGACGACGACGATCTCGACTGACTGCGGCCCGCGATCCACAAAGTCGCCGTTGAACACGTACGGGTTCTCAGAAGATGGGTAGCCGTTCTACAAGTGGTTGGGGAGGTTTGAATGGACACTACAGATGTACAGAGGTAATTATGGTGCATAGGGAAGGGGAGGGGGTGGGGCTGAGATTTTCTCTCTGCAACCCCCCCCCCCCCCCCCCCTCCATCTGCGTTACAGTATAGCCCGCGATTCAAAAAGGTTCATTCATCACTTTATAGAAGATGATGCAGAGGTCGTCGAATTTGCCATGGAGGTCGCCGCAGACGGTGATCTGCCGACTGATGGAGGAGGAGACTCGCATAATGGTGGGGAGGGTCTTGGCGTGCGTGCGCGCCTCGCGCAGCAACTGGATCAGGTACTTGGCGTGGAGAATCTGCAAGGAAGTTGTGAGATACAATTTCGATTACAAACATGACAGTTGCTAGAGAAAAGTGTCACCTTATTGGCCTTGAAGGCCTGCACGAGTCCGTCCAACTGGCCCTTCGTCAGTGGGAAGGACAGCTTTGGGCCTTTGTAGGAGCGCTCCACGGAAATCTTGCCTGGATCGGTCAAGTCCAGCAGCTCCTTGTCCTCCGCGTCCATCAGAGTGGGCGCTGGAATTGACTCGCAACAGTAGGAGAAGTCACGATAGTCTGTAGTAATGCTGCGCGACGCACGAACAAGCTCACAGTTGCTGGTGACCACTTTGTGCGACTTGAGGCCTTCCGTCTTCATCTTTGCCTCGCCGCCGTTCTCGGCGTCCATCATTGCGCTGATGATGTCCGTGAAGAAGTTGTACAACTGCAAGGAAGTATCTCCTGTCGTCGTCGTCGTCGTCGTCGTCGTCGTCGTCGTCGTCGTCGTCGTCGTCGTCGTCGTCGTCGTCGTCGTCGTCGTCGTCGTCGTCGTCGTCGTCGTCGTCGTCGTCGTCGTCGTCGTCGTCGTCGTGGGCGTCGTCGTCGTCGTCGTCGTCGTCGTCGTCGTCGTCGTCGTCGTCGTCGTCGTCGTCGTGTTGTTGTTGTTGTTGTTGTTGTTGTTGTTGTTGTTGTTGTTGTTGTTGTTGTTGTTGTTGTTGTTGTTGTTGTTGTTGTTGTTGTTGTTGTTGTTGTTGTTGTTGTTGTTGTTGTTGTTGTTGTTGTTGTTGTTGTTGTTGTTGTTGTTGTTGTTGTTGTTGTTGTTGTTGTTGTTGTTGTTGTTGTTGTTGTTGTTGTTGTTGTTGTTGTTGTTGTTGTTGTTGTTGTTGTTGTTGTTGTTGTTGTTGTTGTTGTTGTTGTTGTTGTTGTTGTTGTTGTTGTTGTTGTTGTTGTTGTTGTTGTTGTTGTTGTTGTTGTTGTTGTTGTTGTTGTTGTTGTTGTTGTTGTTGTTGTTGTTGTTGTTGTTGTTGTTGTTGTTGTTGTTGTTGTTGTTGTTGTTGTTGTTGTTGTTGTTGTTGTTGTTGTTGTTGTTGTTGTTGTTGTTGTTGTTGTTGTTGTTGAATTATTTGAAGCTGTAAGTTCTAACCTTCAACTGATCCTGTTCCCCAGCGTACTCTAGAGTGGTGAAAATGTTCCAAGTGGCGCGCCGTCGCGCTTCTAGGCGGGCCACGCAGCGCCGATACCATTTTTGAATAAGTATGGCCGCCTTGATGGCTGAATCGAAGGGCAAAGTTTCTGGATTGCATCCAAATTTGCAGGGTGTCGTCTGCGGGTCAGGCCACGTGTGTATTTGTTCAACGATACTCCCAAGATACTGTAACTGACCCGCAGCACGTCACCGTCGAAAGAGGGAGGGGTAGTGAAGGCACCCTTGTCATCTTAGCGAAAGCATAAGTTTTACAACAACTTCGGTGGAATTCTTTGGGCGACAGAGGTGAGTGAGATTCCGAATTGGTGTGTGCGGACCGGAGTGTTCATCCATATGGTAGTACGGTATAGTGAGTAGTGACCGCTGCCATTGTGCTGTTGTGGCTGTGTGCGCTTATTCGGTGGAAGCCGGTAATCGAAGGCGAAGCGGTGCAAACGGCAACCCACGGCAGGTGCAAATTGCAGTGAGTGCATTTTGACAAATGGCGGTGCAAAGTGCTTATTGCTGGCGTCGCGGTGACACGCCAAGTGAAAGCGCAGCGCAGTGCTCGGAAGAATGGCAGTGCGCGCCCGAAAGAAGTCAACCGATTCTCGCGAGATCGGCTCTTCCCTCTCGACAACATCGTTTTTGGAGGGTTTTCGGAGGAGACAGGAGAAGAAGAAAGAGAAAGGTAAGAAGACGACGACGGGACGCGTCGTTCGCTCGAGCTTTCCCCGGCAGCACTTACTGAGTTGCGGAGACCTGCCTTTTCGGTTGGGTTCGTCTAGCAGGTCGGGGCCGCCGGCGCCGCCGCCGCCCAACCCACCGGAGGCGCGTTTGTCGAGCGAGGCGCCCAGCGGGTGGTCTTCGTCGTCGGCGACGGCCGTCGTCTCCTGCTCCGCCGGCAGCTTCCGATTCGCCGATCGGCTTCCGCCGCCGCCGCCGTCGCTCGGCGACGCGCCGGTCGAACTGGACCGGCGGCGCTCCTCGGCGCGCTCGCGCTGCTGCCGCAGACGCCGCTCTGTCACGGAAGGGTGGTCGGATTGGAGTTCGCTGACGTCGTCGGCGCCGCCGCCGGGGCGGAGGCAGGAGCAGAACAGGCTCATGTCTCCGATTCCGTCTCGTTTTCTACCGCGGTTCGCTTCGAGAAGACACGACTTCTAGCGTCGAAATGAAACAGGGGGTCGAAAGCCGGGTCGCCCGTCGACGTCTACGGTACCTATTAGCGGCGGCTCTCGTCAAGCGAATACTGAAAAGGCCCTCTCCCGGGGGAAAGGGGGAGGCCGCTGCCATATCTGGGCATATGCTGGTTGCTTCCTGCGCTGAGAATGATTACATTTTGTCAGCTGCAGCGGGCGGCGCGGCTCTCTCTCTTGAGGGTAGGCAGGAGGGAGCGGCGGCTGGCTCTACCTACATACCTACCCTTCAAAAGAGAGATATCTCCCGCATCTGTGCTGTACCCATGTAATGCGTATTGGCCATGCGAATTGGGCATTCATTCGAACGCTGGCTGGCTGATTGCCGCCAAGGCAAATGTGAAATTTCGCCATGGCAAATGATTGCCTCCGAGCGCGCGATTCGTCGTCGTCGAGCCCAAACGAGCGCCATTATCTCGTCGGCGGCGTTGCCAGGCGCCGAGAAACGAGCCAAAGAACCTCCGTCGATGCTTGATTGCTACATGTGTATGCGCGCGCCTACGCCAACGGTCGGCGCTTTTGGAAGCTTTAGTTTCTACCAAAGGAGACATGGTAGTAAGCCAACGTCGTTAGCGCATTGTCGTCTGCGCTGTTTTAATTCTAATGTGTTTACCAAAGCGTTCACTTTGTTTAGAGACGATTCGGTTGGGGTTGCATGCCTCCCCACTCACCGATCTCGACGTCCGATCTCTTGGTGACGGAGCGGCCGGCGGCGGCCGCCTCTTCGTGTCCCGAGTGCTCCGGCTGGCTGTTGCCGCAGCCCATCGCGGACGCAGGCCGGTAGCGACGTCGCACTCTTCTTGTGGGAGCTTCTTGTGGGCGCCTCGGCCGTCGTCGCTGCAATTGGCGGGTCCTCCGAGAGCGCCGTGGTAGCCGCCGACGCGCGAATCGGGGTGGGAATTACGAGGCGTCGGCGACCGGTCGGAAGAAGGGCGCGCGGGAAGACAAACGATATGACGACGGCGCCGAGAGGGGAATAAAAGGTGTAGTCCCTCGCGGCTGCTTGTCTACCCCTTCTCTAGCTCACACGAAAGGACGGCGCATCAATCAGTCAAGGACCCTGCTCTCTTTCTCAGCAAAGGGGGAGCATTAGGCGTCGTCGTCCAGGCCATAAGCCGACCATTTGGCGCCTCGGGCGATATAGAAGGGCGCCCTTCGTTAGCACAGAAGACCCGTCGATGCCATGCTTTTTCGACCGCTGACGCCGCGTGGAGGGGCTAACAAGGTTTTCGGCCAGCCGCCCACCATATAAAGAAGGCCGACACAGCACTCACAACTTGGCCTCAGGTGCTACAACATTTGGGCAAAAGCGCAAAGTTGCACGAATCAGTGACAAACGCCATTGTTGAGAAAGAAGTACGGTGTCGATCGACACACGTGCCCCAGCTACAGCCACGCGCCAAACCAGGACACTTTGCATTAACAAGCGTGCCTGGCTACCCAAGAAAGCACAAAGCAAACACCTAGAGGGAAAAGTGCATGAAAGAACACCTACGTTGTACATACACAGCTATGTAAACCTCTGCCCCATTCTGAAGAAAGGGAGAAAACGGCGGCGCTTACAAAGAACAGAACAGCCAGGCTCATTTCAAGGCGGCTCAGCTATTCTTGTGCTTCTCTTGAATACACAACTACTCCAGCAGAGCTGTCCGAAGGCTCCCACTACTACCAAAACGACTGCTAGCGGTCAAGCACGCGATCACTCTTCTGGAAGATAGATAGGCCGCCCTGGAGAGAAGGAGGCCCCAAGTACAAGCCTGGTCGTCGCGTGACGGGCGTTTCTCACGCGTTCTAAGCTACGCCACAAGAATATAGATCCTCTGCCGCACTCAAATGACGCGGTTTGACAGGGAGGCATCCAGGCTAAGCTGGATCAACTTCGGAGGTCGTAACGAAGATGAGAACTCGCGGAAGTTACCGTACAGTGGGTAGTTCTTGACTTCGTGACGCGCGCGTGACAGACGGACGGACGCACGCGCGCGTCAGGCGGAAAGACAGGCGCCGCCGCTAGCGATCTGTGAAATTAGTTGCGGCTCGCGCGTTGCCACTGGCAACGCAATATCCCTTCTGAACTTCGGCCGGCTGCCTATAGCCAAGGTAACGGCCATTCCACCCTTCATCTGCTTCTCCCTCTCCGCGAGTGAAGCGTTGGATCAAAGAAAACTCACAGCGCGTCTCAAATAAGACACCGTAACACTTCGCGCTTGTTCTAAGCTTATTCAAAGCGAAATATCGGCTGCACGTTAGATTTTGCGCGTTACTAGCGTCAAAGCCAGCGCGCAGCCATTATTCGTAATTGTCAGTTGCGCGCACCTCAGCGCGCTTTGCAAGACTCTGCTGCGCGGTATTTGAAGTCTACTGTAGCTCTTTGAATGTTCACCCCCCCCCCCTCTACTTCGTATGTATCTGTGCCGCGCGCACCCACGCTGATAGGGTAAGGAGAAGAAGAGGGCTGAAAGCCGAAGCGTAGGCGCCTCTCACGAGCAGTTATGGGGCGCTAATAAGGTTTTCCGACCGAATATAGAGCGGTCGAGACGCAGAGACGCCCCCCGCTGCCTCCCTCGCACGGGAAAATGGATGGGGATGGGTAGCATCACCTCTGATACATACAGTATGTATATAGGCATGTGTACATGGGTGCGAACGCGTCAAAGTCCCGAACAACATCACCAGCTGACCTTTACCTGACTTTGTGTTAGTTAGTGGCTAGGGTGGATGAGTTACAAAGGTGGAAATGTCACCGAGGGAGAGATGATCCATTGCCTATATAGACGCGGAGGGGGAGGGGGATTTGCCCCCTCCATCCATACCGTACCAAACGTACAGTATCATGCTATGACACTCTCACGCGTCATTAGACCTTCGGTCCACCGGATAAAAGAAGGTCAGAGAGCGACTAAACGTGACAGATTGATGATTGCCTCGGTGCGGTACGCACTGACATTGAACCTACATGTACGAGGGATTATACCCTTGTGGATGCGGCGGAAGCACACAAAACATAAAAGCTTTGAAACAGTATGCGTACGGAATGATCCAGTGAGAAGAGATGGCCTTGGGGGACAAACGGAAATGGGAACGCGCACCGACGGATGATAAGTGGTGGGTAACCCGATTCCACACGTCGCGCCTCCCAAAGTCGGCACTTCCGGCGCGATGCCAAGGCAAACGCTGATTAGATACGACACGACGACAGCCGTGCAAACAGAGGGTACTCCAAACAGAGACGCCTTCGATAATCGAATCCGAATTGCCTAATGCGCCCCCTCACCACTTGGATGGAACACAAACCCGGAAACTTCGCCATAGGCTACAACCGGAGAAGGCGCCAGAGTTTTTCCGCATTAAACCCCTCTTCCTTGGCTGCCTGTCGGCTCGCGTTGTCTTCCAAAGTGCCCGCGGGGTATTGTTTGCGAGTTGAGAAGGCGGCGCGCCTGTCGCCTCTTAGCAAATCGCAACTGGAACGACGAAGGAACCGTCCCGACCGACAGAAATGTTTGCCTCGCGCACGTTTTCGTTGTTTTCGCTCGTTCGCGCTCACAAAGTGACGATATGTTTATTCAATCGGATGTACAACAGATATACGCACGCAGCTGACTACTGTAGTGGCAGAAGCTGGGCGGCGGGCAAGCCGGGTACTCGACGAAGCTACAGTAGACCAATCCGCGTCCGTTTAACAGCCTAAATACTCAGAAGCTAGTTTCAATCATTCAATCTGGAGTAAAGACCAAGAAAACTCACGGCTTTCGGCCGCTGGGGCAATATGCATGATTTGTCGTGACAGACTGATTAACGTCGTCTTGAAAGTGTTGTGATGAAAGTTGGTTGCGGCGGACATCTGGACAAGTTGTAAATCAACGTACTCGAATTGCAGTATGGTTCTACGAAACAAGTGAACGTTTGGCTCACCGTTCGTTAACATTCGTTGTTCCCGCAAGCTGTCACTAGGTCGCGCTGTCACCAAGACAATCTGGGTCGTTGTTCTGACTTCGATTGCAGATTCAGCTAAGTTTTCCGGCTTTGGGCAACAGGCGATTTTAGATGACGCTTTGTCGAATTGGCATACACCGTCGCAGCTTGACGACATCATTGGCGAGCAAGATTGGCGCTTGTCCTTCGGACAATCTGAATATGGTATTGTGTAAGTGCTTAACTATCAATAGAGTTACAGTATGTTTGCAAAACCGTTCGTTTACCGAGCGCTCCAGATGTATTGGATGTTTGCTGGCCTTCTCTCTTGCAGCAGTAGTGCTCCTCTTCAGAAGTACTGTAGAGGCAGCTAAATCCACGGGGGCAGCTTCTCAAATTGGCCGCGCAGTTTATTGGCTGATTATTGATCGGGTGCAGAAGTGCGGTCCACCCATGGGGGCAAATTCCTGATAGACTTGGTAATTTGGAAGTATATTCATTGTGCGAAAAATTGTTTGAAGTATCTCTGCATACCATTGAGAGGTCTGCCACAGCAAACGCTCTTTTGAATGAGGGGATTCCACACGCAGTGGAAGCCTGGAGGACAAGTTTTGATGGATGTCGTTTGGTTCCCACAAGTCGTGAACTTTCCGCTTGGAATCTTGCGTGCGACTTGTCCTTCGCCGCACACTGAACTGAGAACTATACTAATTCCATTTAAAGAATCCAGATGGTGCAATTGCCACACCTGCGGATGTGCAGAAGCTAAGACAGAATTCTTCTGACGCGAAGTTATTGGCGTTTCCGCCGCACCCCTTGTACGCAAAAGAACGGCATATTCCCCTGTTTGTGTCGAAGTAGAAACGAGTGTTTGCGGAGGAGCAACCGATTCCTGGGTCGAGTTTCATGCGACAGATCGTCTGTCGCTTTGGGCAGCAGATCTGGCGCTTCTGAAGAAGTATAGACTATAGAAGTGAATGTTTGAGCCAAATTGGCACTTGTTTGTGTCTGTGTTTGACTACCCACCCAGGATATTTTGCCGCCATTGGATGGCGAAGAGGGCAACGTACAGTAGCGCGTTAGCTGTGGACAGTTGGGCGAAGAGTGGCCAATATTCTTGACAGAGTAGTAGTGGTCACAGAGGACGAGACGACTTGAATTGTCTCTCAGAGGCTCTCCGCCATACTTGCAGGCTGAAGTCGTACACATAAAGTGTACGTACTAAATTTTTAATCAAAGTTAAATTGTATTTATATGACTGTAGTGTTGAGTACCGCAGTTAAGCAATGGCAATAGGAAAGAGTACCATCAATTAATTCAATGGCCGATCACCAGATACATAGTAGGCAATAACAATAAATAATTAGTGCAATCATCCAACCGTCTAATTTGATTTAATTTTATCAGGATGGTATGGCAAAGAACTTGAATTTTCATTATTACTAAAATTAAGACTTCAACAGAATTTAGTTAAATTTAGCGCCAGTCTTCAAACATTAGTTAATCAAATTTATCGCAGTAAAACTTATTTTATTTCAATGCGGTATCACATATGTATCATCACACGCACGGTATTACACACACCCAAGGCGTCGCAGTAACGTCGGCAGTCGAGTCTGGAGGGGAAGTTGTTCGAGTTGCCGTCGCAGCCCCGGAACTCGAAGGTGCGGCAGAAGCCGGCGGCCGAATCGAAGTACCACCGCTGGGATACGGTAGGATTGCAGGCGGTGCCCCGTTGGGGAGGTTGCGAGCAGGTGGTCTCTGAATCGAACAAAATGGGTGTTGTCTATTGTTGGTATTGGAGGTACTGTAGGTAACTACTCTTAGAATACCGTAACCTCTATTTGGACAGCAACCGAAGGTTCCACGCTCGAAGTGGCAGTGGTACCCTTTGGGGCAAGTTCGAAGTTTGGCGCTTCTCCGAAGCGTCATGTCTGCTCCGGTTGCGCACTTTAGATACGCGCCCGACGAGGACTTAGCCGCCTCTCCTTGTGGGCAAACTGGCCTTTCTGAATGTGTGAATAAACTTCATTTTGGTTACGTATGGTAATCCTTTTGCAAAAAGAATATTGTAAAGTAACGTACTTTCTATGTTGGAGCAAAATCTGCGGCACTCTTCAGAAGCGAGAAAGTTGTTCCAGTTCCCCTGACAGCCATAGAACTGAAATTCGTGGCAAGCGCCCGATTTTGAGTCGTAGTGATATCGCGTGGTAGTTTGTCCTGAAGGTTTGTCGCGCAATCCGACGCCACACAGTAGGCCGGAAACCTTTGGTTGATTGCAAATTGTCTCTGGAAAGTAGCGCAGTGTTTCGACACACAATCAATAGAAATTTCGCGATTATGGAGCGATAACCTTAACCTTTTCTCGGACAGCAAACTCTCTTGTTGCAAGTGTGACTCCGCGGACACGCTTCGTCGCTGCGACAGAACTGAAGGCCCGTTCCCGAGTTGTCATAGAGTGGTGCTCCTTTCGCACAGAGAGCTGAAAAGGCGATGGCAAACGTTGTTCCGCAGTTTCGTCTGATAGTCGCTAAAGCCACGCGCTTCGCGAGCAGTAGCTGAGGCAGTGCTCTTCCGAATCGAAGTTGTTGAAATTGCCTCCTTGGCCGAGGTAACGGAATGGTAGACAGCGTCGACGCTCCACGTTCCAGTAGAACCTAAGACTTTGGTGAAAGTGATGATTTCATCGTCGTGGCCCAATCGGAAGAATTCGTCCACCTCACAACCGCCCTGTGCCCAAGCTTGCTCGACCCAGATGAGTATGCAGAGGGATTCAAGTTCGGCACTCGGCGAGGCAAGCCGCCTAGGCTGCTGCAGATGAACTCTGGAAGGAAACTGAACGGTGAAGCAAAGCAACGCTTCACGCAGCCTTCCAGAGTAGAGCAATTTGTGAAGTTCGAATACGGACATGCGCCGTACGACGCACTAAGAAATTGTACAGTACTTGAATCTACTAACGCTCTACTCACGGTTGACTCTACTGAGACTGCTCAGTAGAATGAATACCTGGTGTAGGGCAACACAGTTGCGATGGCTGCGCGGCTTGGCACCGGTAGTGGCTGTCTCGACAAGGACGATGAATTGAACAGACTCTTGGCACGACGTCGATCGAGTCGCTGAGCGGCTCCCGAATTGACTCCAGTAGAGGTTGGCCTCTTTCGCATCCTACAGTATGACGACTTATGTGAACCTCCTTATAGGAACTTCCCAAGGTGTGGGATTGCAGAATTTCAAACTGGGCCCGCACTCGATAGGCAGTAGCTCTTGCACTGTTCCAGCGTGAGAAAGTTGTTGGCGTTGCCACCATGACCCAAGTAGCGAAACCTCTGGCAAGACTGAGTGGCGGAATTGAAGAAGTACCGAATGCCGGGCCCCGCTAGGCCGGAGGACGTTCGACCCCTGTTCGCCGGCTGAGCGCAGGCTAATGCTGGAAGGAAATACCACTTAATCATGTCATGCTTTGGTTTAATTCATCATAACCTAGTGAATTAAATCAAAATTAATTTACTATAATCTAATCAACTTTAATTATAGTTTTAATGAAACGAAATGATTTGGTTTAATTCATCATAACCTAATAAATAAATCAAAATAACCTTTGTTTAATCTAATCAACATTAATTAACTTTTCATTTTATTAAAACTTTAATTTAAATCTGAATTTAAACTTAATTGCACTTCTTTTGGCTTATTTCAATCTCAATTGCTTTGAATTAATTTGATCCATCTTACTTTGATTAGAAGTAACTTAATCTAATTCGTTTCAGCTTAGCCTGGTTTAATTAATTCTAATTTATTTCAATTAAATTGATTCCGTTAATTCAGTTTGATGTGTTACGTGTACTAACTTTAATTTGAATTCATGCAGTTTAATTAAACAAGACTATGCTCAACTAACTAAACTAAATCAAACTAAACTAAATTAAATTAAATTAAACTAGACCAAACTAAATTAAAATTAATTGAGTTAAATTGATTTATATAATTTAGCTTGAATTAAATTAAATTAAATTAAATTAAATTAAATTAAATTAAATTAAATTAAATTAAATTAAATTAAATTAAATTAAATTAAATTAAATTAAATTAAATTAAATTAAATTAAATTAAATTAAATTAAATTAAATTAAATCAAATTAAATTAAATTAAATTAAATATAGATTAAAATAAATCAAATTAAATTAGATTAAACATAGATTAAATTAAATTAAGTTGAATTAAATTAAATTAAATTAAATTATAAATTAAATTAATTGAAATTAAAGTAAATAAAATCGAATAAATTAAATTAGATTAAATTAGATTAAATTAAATTAGATTAAACTAGATTAAATTAAATTAAATTAAATTAAATTAAATTAAATTAAATTAAATTAAATTAAATTAAATTAAATTAAATTAAATTAAATTAAATTAAATTAAATTAATTTAAGAAGTTAAATTAAATTAAATTGAATTGAATTGCAAATTTAAGTTGTGTTAATTGAATTTGGTTTACTTCAATTTTGTTTTATTCTATTCTATAATCTGTTTCGCTCAAAGTAATTTTTATTAGGCAGTTAAGTTGATTTTGTTGTCAATTCAGCATATAAGTTTGTACCTCTTGTCGGGCAGCACTGTCCATCGATGCAATCGTACATATCCGGCCACTGATCACAACCCAGAAATCGACCTCCGACCGGCGGATCATCAAGAGCAATACAGCGCGACAGCTGGTTCGTCCTAGTGGGGGGTTTGTGGGGGGGGGTGGGCTGTCTTGTGTGTTTCTTTGTTTTCTCTTTTTGTGCGGGTCTTGTCCTCTGCTTGGCGGCCTCTTCGCCTTCCCTTCTCCAACAGTGTCCCGAGAAGGCGACGTGATTGCTCCAGCAGGCGCAGACGGCGCCCCGGCAGTAGGCGCCCGAGGTGCAGTCGACGTTGAAGACGCAGCCCGCGCCCACCCGCTGAGAACCTGCGAACCACGCTATTTTGCAGTATCTCGCTGTACGCAAATGACAGGGATAGTTTTTCAATTATTTGACGCAAATATCCGCGAGAGGCCCAACAAGATTCACAAAGCATCTAGCGAGTTTCGAGCCACAATGCGCGCCGTTCAGGACGAGCGTATGACTTTCCTCACAAACATGGTGTAACGATTCTATTAATGTACCAACCACAGGGAGTCTAGGTCATGCAGTTGCAATTCTCACCTGATGCTGTGGCTGTTACCTTCTTTGCGAACTCAGAAGTCACTGCATGCGGGACGATGACGCCTGCTACAGCAATTACGGTTGCTAGAATAAAATAGGACATTCTTCTGTAGCGGCAGTTGCCGTCTTCACACAAAGAAATTGTGAGCTCCGCTTGTTTGGTAACGACGTCAGAGAATAATGAGCCCCGGATATTTGCGCGAAGCAGAGCAAATAAGGTTCCCGCGCGTGACAAATACTGCGCCGTCCATTGATTGGGTTGATTTGCAGAGCGCAAATTAACAGGACTTGTTTCGCTGTCTTGCTCGAATGATGTGAAAGCGTTTAGTCGTAGGTATTTTCGCGCCTCTTAGCTTCAGTCCTGCGCCTCATTTCCACCACAGCAGGCCTGTCTATTAGGGTCTGTGGCGTACCATTTCAACCACACGAACAGACCGCCGCCTCAACGCTAGAACTACGGTAGGGAAGCTTACATATTTAGGCAGTAGTTCTAGGCACATCGATCATTGGCGGCGGTTTAAAAGCTTCCACGGTTATGCAAAACAGTATCGCTGCTACAGTAGTATGTGGAGGTTGGCAGCTAATGAACTGTTTGCGTATGTGTGGCTTTCTACGTCCAGAAAATATTTTTGCCAATCACGCCACTTTGAGCCTGAGATTGTATTGTAGAGACGTATGTTCGACAGTGTTCGGATTGCCTGCCGCCGTCCTGCTCTTCACTTGTCGAGTTCCCGTCTGTTTCCCAAAGTCGCGCTGAAGTCTTCTTGCGTCGTTGCGTGCGCAGTAAAGAGAGCCCGCTTTGTTCCCTCCTCTTGTTGGATAGAGGGTACCCTTCAGCCCTGTGAATCAGCCAGCGACTGCAAATCTCCACCCACTGCGCGCCGTTGAGTTGAAATTCCTGCGCATAGGGGGGGGGGGGGGTGTCTAGTTTTGAGCGGGCTCACTGTGCGTCCCTCCCTGTGTACACACATGCCGAGAAGGGAGGCCTTCAACGGCGCAGTCCTATTTCCGCAGCCGGCTGGCAAACACAGGAAAAGGCCGTCTTTCCGTTCTGTCGACAGAGACAAACTAGCCCCACCCCCCCTCTCATGGCAGGAGGTGGGGGGGGGGGGGGGGGGGGGGGTGTAGAATGTTCCTCTGGGCGGGGGGGGGGCTCATTTCTCTACATGGTACAGAGGTAGGTTCTGCGAGCGCTTGCTCCACAGGAGAGCCGTCGAGCGATGTGGGCCCATTACGATTTGGCGCGCCGATTTATCGTCCGTACACTGCGATTGCGCGCTCTGCGCGGCAGCCAGTACCGTAACCGATAGTTTACGCATTGAAGAGCTGTTGCGCTGTAATAGTTACGCAATGCCTCGTCTAGTGATGGTCGTGCGACCCTATTGGCTGCAGTTCAATTCAGCACCATCGGGTCACAGAGGATATCTCACATCAACCAATCTTGCACTGCTCCGCGGTCCTTTGAACGCATTACAGCCGCCATACTGTGAAGTTACTGTAACGATTCTTTTGGGCGACGTTTCCAGTTCTGCATGAAGTACCTGACCTTGATGCGTGCTCGCTACGGCGCGCGAGTCGCGAGATTTCCCATGCGAACAGTCAGTCGGCGACAGACAGTGTCCGTGTGCAAGCCTACAATGTGCATGAATTGCATACCTACCCAGGCTAAGTACACCTACCTACACACATTCACTGGCAGGCACGTCGGAGCGGGTCAGAAATAGGCGGGCCGCCCTCACGCATTAATTATGCATGGTGCGCGGAGCTGAGTGAGCGAGCGTGAATCGGGCCGACAGTGACAGCCCTGACAGCTTTGTGGACTCCTGTGCTGTGCCGTAAAGCGCAAATACTTCTATGTCAATGTGGCGAAAGCGCAAATAGCCCCCTATTGGTGATAGTTGGAGCGGTGATATGCACTTGGTGATATGCGTGCTTACCGATAATACCGCTCACTTTTTTGTCGTGTTTCTTTGCGGTTTCTGCCGGTTTAGGCGTTTTCGCTATACTTCTGTTTTGATTACCGCGCCGGAAAATGTTACGGTTGCATCCAGTTTCAGAGTAATAGAGATGAATTGTGTTAGTCGTTGTACCAATCGTTTGACTTCTGTTACTGACCGTATTTTGTCCATTTGTGGTTCCTATAGTCATTTAACAATGACTTCAGTTTCTGGACCGTATTTTGTCCAGTTCTTGGTAGTTGTGGTCCTGGTGGTAGACTTCAGTTACTGGACCGTGATACTTCTGTTTTGATTACCGCGCCGGAAAATGTTACGATTGCATCCAGTTTCAGAGTAATAGAGATGAATTGTGTTAGTCATTGTACCAATCGTTTGACTTCTGTTACTGACCGTATTTTGTCCATTTGTGGTTCCTATAGTCATTTACAATGACTTCAGTTTCTGGACCGGAAAATGTTACGATTGCATCCAGTTTCAGAGTAATAGAGATGAATTGTGTTAGTCATTGTACCAATCGTTTGACTTCTGTTACTGACCGTATTTTGTCCATTTGTGGTTCCTATAGTCATTTACAATGACTTCAGTTTCTGGACCGTATTTTGTCCAGTTCTTGGTAGTTGTGGTCCTGGTGGTAGACTTCAGTTACTGGACCGTGATACTTCTGTTTTGATTACCGCGCCGGAAAATGTTACGGTTGCATCCAGTTTCAGAGTAATAGAGATGAATTGTGTTAGTCGTTGTACCCATCGTTTGACTTCTGTTACTGGACCATATTTTGTCCAGTTGTGGTTCCTATAGTCATTTAACAATGACTTCAGTTTCTGGACTGTATTTTGTCCAGTTCTTGGTAGTTGTGGTCCTGGTGGTAGACTTCAGTTACTGGACCGTGATACTTCTGTTTTGATTACCGCGCCGGAAAATGTTACGGTTGCATCCAGTTTCAGAGTAATAGAGATGAATTGTGTTAGTCGTTGTACCCATCGTTTGACTTCTGTTACTGGACCGTATTTTGTCCAGTTGTGGTTCCTATAGTCATTTACAATGACTTCAGTTTCTGGACCGTATTTTGTCCAGTTCTTGGTAGTTGTGGTCCTGGTGGTAGACTTCAGTTACTGGACCGTGATACTTCTGTTTTGATTACCGCGCCGGAAAATGTTACGGTTGCATCCAGTTTCAGAGTAATAGAGATGAATTGTGTTAGTCATTGTACCAATCGTTTGACTTCTGTTACTGACTGTATTTTGTCCATTTGTGGTTCCTATAGTCATTTAACAATGACTTCAGTTTCTGGACCATATTTTGTCCAGTTCTTGATAGTTGTGGTCCTGGTGGTAGACTTCAGTTACTGGACCGTGATATTTCTGTTTTGATTACCGCGCCGGAAAATGTTACGGTTGCATCCAGTTTCAGAGTAATAGAGATGAATTGTGTTAGTCGTTGTACCCATCGTTTGACTTCTGTTACTGGACCGTATTTTGTCCAGTTGTGGTTCCTATAGTCATTTAACAATGACTTCAGTTTCTGGACCGTATTTTGTCCAGTTCTTGGTAGTTGTGGTCCTGGTGGTAGACTTCAGTTACTGGACCGTGATACTTCTGTTTTGATTACCGCACCAGAAAATGTTACGGTTGCATCCAGTTTCAGAGTAATAGAGATGAATTGTGTTAGTCGTTGTACCCATCGTTTGACTTCTGTTACTGGACCGTATTTTGTCCAGTTGTGGTTCCTATAGTCATTTAACAATGACTTCAGTTTCTGGACCGTATTTTGTCCAGTTCTTGGTAGTTGTGGTCCTGGTGGTAGACTTCAGTTACTGGACCGTGATACTTCTGTTTTGATTACCGCACCAGAAAATGTTACGGTTGCATCCAGTTTCAGAGTAATAGAGATGAATTGTGTTAGTCGTTGTACCCATCGTTTGACTTCTGTTACTGGACCGTATTTTGTCCAGTTGTGGTTCCTATAGTCATTTAACAATGACTTCAGTTTCTGGACCGTATTTTGTCCAGTTCTTGGTAGTTGTGGTCCTGGTGGTAGACTTCAGTTACTGGACCGTGATACTTCTGTTTTGATTACCGCACCAGAAAATGTTACGGTTGCATCCAGTTTCAGAGTAATAGAGATGAATTGTGTTAGTCGTTGTACCCATCGTTTGACTTCTGTTACTGGACCGTATTTTGTCCAGTTGTGGTTCCTATAGTCATTTAACAATGACTTCAGTTTCTGGACCGTATTTTGTCCAGTTCTTGGTAGTTGTGGTCCTGGTGGTAGACTTCAGTTACTGGACCGTGATACTTCTGTTTTGATTACCGCACCAGAAAATGTTACGGTTGCATCCAGTTTCAGAGTAATAGAGATGAATTGTGTTAGTCGTTGTACCCATCGTTTGACTTCTGTTACTGGACCATATTTTGTCCAGTTGTGGTTCCTATAGTCATTTAACAATGACTTCAGTTTCTGGACCGTATTTTCAGAAATCGACAGAAATCGACGCTATCCGCTTCGACCACACGATTCCCCACGGTCTCGACAAAAAACTGTCCAACAAACGGAGAAGGTGCGTGGTCCACAAACGCCGAGTGGACACGCCCTATTACTGCACCACATGCGATGAACACATGTGCCTTGGGGCGTGTTACAAACTGTACCACTACCACAATGCCGAACTGACCGAGGAGGAAATAACCACTGGTGTTACCGCCGATTCACAGTGATAGAGTGGAGCAGAAAATTTGACGGTGTCGCTACGCTCTTTTGTGAAATCGATTGAAACCGCTTCATATTTCGATAAATTAGTGACTGTCAGTACAGCCAGTAGACCAGTACCACACCAGTAGTAGCACTATAACCCCATGACAACACAAAACACAACAACAATTTCGACCGTAACAGAACAGAGAGGAAAAGCGACAGAAAGTAGGACAGCCTAGCACCGGTTTTTGAAAAACTGAGGCAAAACTGGGCACATTTCCGACAAACCGCAAAGGTACGGTAACACCGGCTTTTCCACATATCAGAAGCTGCATATCAGGAGCACGCAACGTATGCGTGCTATCACTTAGAGGGGGATAGGATAAGCGGTTACATTAGGCTTCAGTGCGCGCATTGCCGTTCCCATTACTGAGTTCGCGGATTACCGTACTTCCTGTGAATGTCTCTCGGTTTTTCTTTGCCGGGCCATTCACAAAATTGTTTGCTAGGACACGAGAACCCACTCGTTTAGCTTCTAAGTATACTCAATGAAGCTAGAGATGCAGGGAAGGTGAACTGAGCCTAGCATCGCCCTGTGCGTTCAGAGTAAGAATTCGTGACGTTATGAATGAGTGTGCGCTTGATATCAGCTCGGCGCGTTCCTCTATGAACATTCATCGAGTGAAGACACGCCCTTTCAATACCCAACTGTGAAGCGTCGACGATTATGAATTCAGGAAACGCTCCATTCACACCCGAACAAAATTTGTCATGGCTTCACAAATCGGTCTTGTGCTTCTGTCGTCCGTGGCAGTTCTGGCTCTCTTCGCAGTGGGAGGTCGGGCCGAGGAGCAGCCCTGGCTTGAGATCGACGGCAAGACGCAGTGCGGCACCCTGCAGTGAGTGCGCTAAGCTTCTTTGGACTAATCTGACGCGCGTTGGCAAAGGCGGCGTGCACCTTATGTTGGTGGCAGAGGGTTCCGAGCGTCAAATTTGGCAAACGGATCAAAACTTATGAACGTTTTTCGTTGCATCTATGTAATGTTGGTGTCGGCACCATTTCACTGTATTCAGCATTGCCAAATGGTACATGCACAGTTGCAAACACGCACAGATCACTGGCAATAGCAGCAATGCCCACACCTCTCAGATGCGAGATCCCGAACAACTTCATCTTCTACTACTCCTGCTGCGGCTCGCTGCTCTCCCCCGCCTGCTGCTTCAAGCCTCGCGGATGGGTCATGTGAGTCGGTACCGTACACTTTGCAAGTTGTTACACAAATGTGTGACGAATTTTGTCAAATTTCAGTCCTGCGGCCGTGGTGATTCTGGTCGTCCTGATCGGCTCTTGCATCCTGAGCTGGTGCTGCTGCAGACGCTGAGGGGGGCAAAACGACATCGAGTGATCATTTCCTCAAAAATTAAAAATTCGTGTTTTAGGTTGCGAATTCAGTGCATAATCTTTGTAGAGAAATCTCGTAAATGCCGACTGACGACGTACGATGTTCTGATTGGTCGCTTTGAGAAGTGCCTCATACTGTAAATGGTTAACGAGCGAAAATGTCAAACTCGGAGTTTAGTGTATGTTGTGATTAATCCAGCTGACTACATACCGTAATCCCTTGCATTCAGTGATCATGTAATGATGACGATGATGATGCGACGTTGTTTAATAAGACTAGTATGTACCTCTATTGCATAATATTGATGATTGTGCGTGGATTTTCGTTGAAATGACCAAATAAGTCGCAAAATAGCCTTTTCATATGTTTTAGTGCCAATATTTCATCTCTCTATGAAAAGAACAATAGTGATCGTCCATATGCGTCATACTTATTGCATACACATACAGAATGTACATGTATGTAGGTGGGTCACGCAAGTGCACGCTCGTTGCAGGCCTTTGCCCCCAACAAAGTTAGTCATAGCCTAGACATGCGTGACGCAAAGACGCCGCCATTAAGTACGGGCATGCGGGTACAAAGGGACACAACGTTGCGTTCGCAAGCGCTCCGTTCGTTGAAGTCAGTTCGAACAGTCACGGCCCGCCGCCGCCGCCGCCCCCCAATGTTGACATCCGCCAGCCGGTGTGCGGCGCTCGGGTCGCCTTATCACGAAGCGTCGGCGCGCGCGGCTGACTTGCTTCGCCGTTCGTTGGTACAGACAGTTAGATGCTTCGTCTTATACGCGCTTAGAAGCACAGGCTTGCGCTCATAAGACGAGAAGACGAAATTCATCCGTTCGCGTATTGAGAAAGTGGCATCACAAAATTGAGCCAAAATGTCGAGGGGAACACTCTACTGTCTTCTTGTGGTATCGACCGTCTTTCTGACCTCTCTGCCGCTCGGAGCCGACGCGGAAGGAGACGACAAGCCGCTATTAGTGAATGCCGATGGCCACACGCAGTGCCTCAATACGAAACCGTAAGCCAACTTTGTACATGGTAATACGGTAAACATACATACAATCCACGGCTCATCTTATATAATTTGAGAAGGCGTCGGTCTGTTGGTTCGAATCGCTGTACGTGCATAATTACAGTTCCTTTCCTTTCACCTAACAGAAGTTGCGAACCATTCAGATGTCCCACGGCCAACAACTTCTTGTTCTGGTACGACTGCTGCGGCACCCTCGCAACCCAGTGCTGCCTCAAGTTACGCGATTGGGTCGTGTAAGTCGCTGCTTCCTCTTTACAGCGTTAGAATACTGTAACCGATCCGTTCGTACTGGCCGGCAAGAGACAATGGATGTTGTGCTGCACTGTGCTTTCAGATGAGACAGTTTGATTAACGTGGACTGTTGTCACATAACTGGTCCATGCACGACCCACCACTTCAT
>JASAMZ010006709.1:0-17783 GCA_030248115.1 Linhomoeus sp. GSCO2_2 | reverse complement strand
GCCCCCTAAGCCACCCCCCCCCCCCCCCTCCTCTGCCATATACATACAGCAGAGCAGAGGGCGCAAATTGAATTGTGGCTCCCGCCAGTAGGGGAGCACTGCCCTGAAATTTGCTCTTGGAAGAGCGGGCGAAATATCACTTTTGCGTCACGTTCTCCCGCGCGCGAACTGACGTCGTCGTTATGGCTGAACAGGTCAGGTACACCATTATTGTGACGCGATCGTTGATTTGCGTTGATACTTTGACCACACAAAACTGTCTCACTGTCATGATGGGTCGTTCTCAAATCAGGGTTGGTGAATGCCAGTGTCAATGCGAAGTGCGTTGCATTTTGAATACCTGGTTCCTGAGCCTTTCTAGCAACGTTCCACTCCGGCAAATTTGAGTGCTGCAATGAGTCTAACTCAAAGCTTCACACAAAATATGTCACATTGAGTCTTGCAGGTCAAATGTATGGTTGGCAGGTCAAATTCTTGCTAAGTGTAAGGTGTTGCAGACGTAAATTTGTTAAAATATGGGTGGGGATTTTGGGCGCTTTTAATAAATCGCTTTGCGCTTTTAATAAAGTCACGAAGCGCTTTTAAATGGCAACTAGCGCTTTTAATTTGCCACGACAGCTTTTGCTTGCCGCTCTTCGGAAATGGCAGGAGGCGCTTTTAAAATGGCAGAACGCGCTTTTAAATGGCATGTTGCGCTTTTAATTCCTCCGGCAGTATTTCCCTGGACTTGACGCGGTGGAGGAGCGTATTCATGGCACGCAGCAATGGCCAGGCATCGCTGTTTGCGCGACAGGGCAAAGCAGGGAAGGGGCTCAGCCGGCCTAAGCAGGAGGTGAATTATACGGAGGAGTGTTTATTCCACTTACAGTTTGCACTAAAACTCGGTCGACGTCGCGCCTGGCGGGTCTCAGCTGAGGCTTAGCGCGACCACCAACTTCAGGGCGCGCTCCGCGCGCCCTGAAGTCGGTCACCGGTCGCGTTAAGCCTAAGCTTCGACCCGCCAGACTGCGACGCCGACTGACTCTTGTGGACTGTGGGCGCAGGGCGAGCCTAAGCATAGCCTGAATTCAAAGGAATATACGTTGTCAAGGGATAGCAAAGTGTTCAAGCAAGCAATGCGAATGTTGGACATCCAAGTTACGTGAATGCACACAGAATGCAACGAGAAAGTCATTCATTCAGTGCGCTCGCTTTTATCCCCACCGTCTGCCTTTTGGTTGACCAGCGGCACGGCTCCGCAGCTTCCACGAAATTAAAAGCGCCAGTTGCCATTTAAAAGCGCATTCTGCCATTTTAAAAGCGCTTCCGGCCAAATTAAAAGCGCACCGCTGCGTTTCGCGGCCGCCAGAAATTAAAAGCGCAAGATGCCAATTAAAAGCGGGACGTGCCATTTAAAAGCGGCAAATATTTATCCCCTTAAAATATTGTTATAAATTGCACGTGATTGTCTCAAATCATGTCACACGGCGTATTGCGTTTACATATGGAAAATGATCAGCAGTTTCATTGCGAGAATATAAACGCTGGCACATTTCACGTCATTGGCCAACCCTGTGCCCATCATATGTGCCCACTGAGCACCGTAACCCTTTAAAACCCCCATTCCAGAACCCGGTGATCCTAATCAGTTGCGCCAGCTCCTCCAACTCACTTGCCTCCGCAGCCTCCTCATCTAAAAGCAAGAGGACAGTGCACAGTTTCGCACTGCCCCCTTTCATCGCCAGCACCGGCTATGACGGCCTGACGCCGATTGGACGGCTGTCGTCGAGCGGCGAGTCGGTGTGTGGAATTTGAAAATTTATAAATTTGGATTTTTTTATTTAGTTTTGGAGACATTTTTTTGCTCAGACTTTGAGTTATGGACAGAATTTGGTAAGACTATTCCAGATTTTAGAACAGAATTTTTCGTTCAAACTACACTTTATAGTTTAATTTTGACTGCTGTAGAATTTCGTAATTAGATCGGCGCAATGGTCAAACCCTTAGATGGCGTCTAGAGAAGCGCGCAACTCAATTTGTCAAGTCACCAAAGTGGCAATGAATAATTTACGAAGTTGAGTCTAAGCGCGACGCGAGCTTTCGTGCTACTGCGCTTTTGCTTTCTCGAGAAGCCTTTCGCTCAGTAAACACAGCATGTTTCTTCGTGGCAAAACAGGGCGCCCAAGTAACCGCTCGACTCCGCAAGTGAGGCAACTTAGGATTTCTGAACGCAGGAAGAATTTGCCTACTTTCTAGCTGTTTCGTGATATACCTAGTTGGATTGAATCGAACTACCTTCGGGTTACAGTTAACTTGTGTCTATTGCCAAAATGTATAATTTTCATCTGTGCAAAGCAACACCAGTTTGCGTTACAGTTGGTACAGTCGGCTTCAGTTTCAAGCACACTGCCGTAACGGCGAAATGGACCTCCAGTCCAACATGTGCCGAGGTAGTTTCCCTTTTGTGAAGTTGCCAAGATACGCGCAAACCTGTCTGACCTAACGAATGCGCGCAACGTACATTCGCTGCACAACACTTTGTTACACAGAATCTGCGCTCTGTTACACAAAGTGTGTGTATTCCAGCGCCAAATCGTCGACCCGCTCAAGAAGAAGAAGCTGAGCACTGGGCACAGCGTTGGACTGTCTTTGCGCGACAAGGGCAGTGGAAGTGGAAGCGGTAACTCCTTCATTCGTCTGTTGCGCTCGCGCAGCAGGAGCTTCACCCGCTTGAGCAGCAGGTGAGGGATTGGGGAGTTTGGAATTTGACTCATTTCAATTCGACGCAAAAGCATATATGTTCTAATAGATAAGAATTCTCATCAGTGGTTGCTGGAATATGTAGATCTAGTCCTTATTATGGGGGCAATTCTGTGGATAATAATGCGATTTCTCACCTGTATTCTCTCCTGAAGCAGCGACAAACTTAAACTGCGATTTTATTGTCCGAATTACGAAATGGTTGTGATATGAATTGCGAAATACTTACCCACTATATTACACAATGCGTAATCACAACACTGGATTTCGAATCGAGTTCACCACGCGTCGCGATTCGCGATTGATGGCGTGGCGAACGCTCTTTCGCTGCACTGCTCTTGCTTTTCAAAATATCTCAACACTGTCATAGTCGTTAATTTTTAAATTTTCAAATCCGCAATTCAGTCTCCGACGCAAGAAGAAGCAGCAATCGAAGTCGGGCGGCTCCACGCCAAGAAACCCTCCAGAATTCTACACTCAGACGCCGCAGGCCCGTCCCCGAGCCATGACTTCGCACGCTGGCACTGTCACAAGTCACCACGCGCCGCAGCAACACAACATCGTCGGTGAGAGATACCGTAAAGCCTACAATAAGTGCCTGGATGTTTGTTCGGGTCAACGTGCCGTTTAAGGGGGCGCTTATTCGAGGGGTGGTGCCTGCTTATTGATATCGACTCTTCGAATGGTGTAAAATGAATCGGATGTGAATGCCAACAGCTAGACATTGATAGTTCTATTTTTTTTTGTGAAAATTGTGACAAGGCATGCATTGCATACAGTCCCGTCCGGAAATAACGCCCTGTTGCGTTCTCAAAACGCGTTTGCGTTCTGAGATGCGTTCTGTTGCGTTTTATGCCAAATTCGGTAATCGGAGTGTGTCAAAAGGATAGAAGACTTGTCTTTATGGGTTGTCACGACTATAGGACGCAAGATGACCTCACATTTCGACCAGAATTTCCATATTCCTGTAGCAGTGCCAGACTTACCAAAAGGGGCGCTAATTCAGACGGTAGAGTAGAATGGGGTGGTGGGAGGGTATGCTATAATCGACTACTTAACTTATCCCTAGTTTGTTGATTGATGGATAGTTATGGTTAGGGGGATTACTGCATTCTCCAAATTCAAACACCCCCTTACCGTGAAGTGCCGAATAAAGTTACCGTAAATTCTCCAATAAGCGCCCCCCTCGAATAAGCGCCCCCCTCGAATAAGCGCCCCACCCCCCCCCCCTAGAGAGAGGTTGAAAAAATAAGCGCCCCGCTTTTGTTAGTACCAGCAGCACTAACACTCCCATATGTGCTCTGTGACCATTCCTAACACAAAGATTGAGCTACCTGTGACAGCACTGCTACTAATTGCAGGTATTCTGATCAAAAGCTATACAGTTCCCGTCTAAAATCTATGCAGATGTACCCAAAAATGTCTCAAAAACGGAGAATTTTGGGGAAATTTTGGCACTCCCGAGTGGTCGAGTTAATAAGAGCCCCCCTCCAATAAGCGCCCCTCCCCTCCAATAAGCGCCCCCCCCCCCCCCCCTTAGAGGTAGGTTGAAAGAATAAGCGCCCAAGGCGCTTATTGGAGGATTTGCGGTAGCTACTACGTTTCACCATCCTCTACACTCTACCACTATTTGGAGACCTACCACCGTTGTTTCAGTCTTCGCGGTTGTAACTTTCAAACCAACCAAAGAGCCTTAGCCCTTAGAGTGACCAAGTTTCAGTGAATTTTATAGTTTTGACCCAATTTTGGCCTACGATTGCTCAACGACGATTGCTCAGTTGACGGTTCCTATTTACTTGTGGTGTTGCTACATATAAGCGTCAATGTATGGTAGAGCTCCAGATAGTGAAAGGTACAGTATGTATGTACCACTATTTGGAGATCGTCCTCTATTCGGCACTATGCGGTATCCTATTGTATCGACTCCATTCCAACCACCCTATAACTAAACTACAGTACCCCCAATTTCCCTATTTCCAGGCGGCAACGTATATCGGCGCGACACCGTCGAAAGCAGCGCCGCGGGCGCCGGCAGCGCCTCGCCCGGAAGTCCGTCGCATTCGCACCAACAACACAAGACTTCAAAGGGAATGTTCGGCAGTATCAGAGAGCACTGGCGGCATAGGAGGGACTCTCTGGAGACTGGGGAGGGAGTCAGTCACCCACTGACGCAGTCGATTGAGATAGCCGAGGCGACGCAGGTTTTGATGGAGGCGTTGATGTCAGGGTGGCCAATAGAGTATAAGAATAGAACACGTGACACACAAGTATCACAACAGCTTACATACCATCAAGTTTTAAATTTTGACAAAGTTCATACTTCAGACGACAAGCGTTAGCTGAGTTTCGGTCGCTAGCTTCAGTTACTACAGTCAGTTAATTGAAACTGAAGCTTTATTTGAACTATCAGGAGTGCCATAACTGAAGCTGAAACTAAAACTCGCAGCTTAGTTTCAGTTGTTTAATGCAAGGTTTTTTGCGAGGCATCGTCTTATTTTCATATAATTCTTAGTTTTTTTCACAACAATTAACATTTGGATGAAATTTTGGCACAAGTTCAAAATTTCCTCTTAATTTACACAATGTTAGCACCAAAGTGCGATTTTGAAACAAATTTTGCGACATTTAGACCTTGAATAACTGAAAATCAGCTTCAGTAACTGAAACAGAGAAACTGAAACTCGGAGAGCATCATGATTTTAATTGAAACTGAAACTAAAATTAGTTTCTGTTGATCACTCTGGGTTGATGTAATGGTTGTGTGGGGGAATGCTGGGAATTGTTTAGTTTGGTAGTTATTGTAAACTGAGATACCTACATAATTGGCTTGACTTGGTTCTCAAGAGTTTAGAATTTACTGTTGAAAATTGTATTTTGTGCTAATATGATTTGCTATACTGGATTTTTCGCAGCAAGCAGTGTCTAAATTTTCTTGCTTTGTAGTAGTACGTTTGTGTCATCTAGTGTTTAATCTCAGTAGTTTAATTCCACTTGAATTTAATTACTTAGTGTTTCAATGCAGTTAAGATTATCTACTTGCTTTAGGGGTGCTGCTACTGTACTTAAAACTTAAGCCAATATTTATAACTTTCTTTAGTGCGACTCTACTTTCAGCCAATTCACAAGAAATCTCTGCTGGATTCCTTTCGGCCGCGCTCAAAGTCCGACTCGCGCCCCAAGGGTCAGGTCAAGCCCATATCCACACTGCTGGCGTCTCACCGCGCCGATTCCATAAATGAGGACTCGGAAAACGATGGTGGGTTGCTTGGGGTTTGTTTTGCGACGCAAGTAGATGTACCGTAAATCCTCCAATAAGCGCTCTGGTCGCTTATTGGAGGGGGCGCTTATTCGAGGTGCGGCACTTATTAACTCGAGACTCGACCCCTCGAGAGTGCCAATTTCCCCAAAATATCTAGTTACTGTCATATTTTTGTGCACATTTGCACAGATTTGCACTGAAACTGTTCAGTTTTGGATCAAAATACCTACCACAAGTCGTTGTGCTGTAATAAAATTTTCTTATCTTGTGATAGAAATCGTCATAGAGCACGTATGGCAGTGTTAGTACTACTGGTACTTACCCAAGCTGGGCGCTTATTGGAGGGGGGGGGGGGGGAGTGCGCTTTTTTCGCCGCGCCTCAGCGCGGCGAGGTGTATATATACGGATGACAATGTCTGTCTGTCTGTGTGTGTGTGTGTGTGTGTGTCCGTCCGTGGCACCGAAGTAAGATATGTGGCATATGTGGTCAAGTAGAGTCGAGGTCGCTGAGTACGGATCCGATGTCCGTTTGTGTTGCTAATTTCGCATTTTCGAGATATTCGCAATTAAAATTCCAAAATGTCGAAAATCGACTTTTTCACCTGATGAGCTAGAATTGAAATTTCTTCAGAAATGGAAAGGGCGTAGACAGAGGATAATTTGTAACAAAAAAGAATTTTTTTGTAAATGTGGAATTTAATAGAAATACGCGATTATTTGTCAAAATTACACAAATTGACAAAATAGAACGTCATTTATTGACGAATTTGAATGCAGAAATAGTAAGGCCGTATGTCAATAAGAATTTGTGACATAGTTTTACAGTTTTCGTAAATTGCAATTTTGAGATATTTAGAATTAAAATGAAAAAATGTCAAAATCGTCATTTTTGTTTGATGGGCTAGCGGCGAAATTTCTTCGGAAATGGAAAGGGCATAGACAGCGGATAATTTGTAACACAAAAGAAATTTTTGTAAATGTGGAATTTAATAGAAATACGCGATTATTTGTCAAAATTACACAAATTGACAAAAATAGAACGTCATTTATTGACGAATTTGAATGCAGAAATAGTAAGGCCGTATGTCAATAAGAATTTGTGACATAGTTTCACAGTTTTCGTAAATTGCCAATTTGAGATATTTAGAATTAAAATGAAAAAAATGTCAAAATCGACATTTTCGTTTGATGGGCTAGCGGCGAAATTTCTTCGGAAATGGAAAGGGCATAGACAGCAGATAATTTGTAACACAACAGAAATTTTTTGCAAATGTGGAATTTAGTTGAAATACGCGATTATTTGTCAAAAATTCTCCAAATTAACAAAAATATAACGTCATTTATTGACGAATGTGAATGCAGAAATGGTAAGGTCGTAAGTCAATAAGAATTTGAGACATAGCTTTACAGTTTTAATAAATTGCAATTTCGATTCACAAAGATGTCAAAATCGACATTTTCGTCTGATGGGCTAGCAGCGAAATTTCTTCAGAAATGGCAAGCGCAGAGACTGCGGATAATTAGTGGCATACAAGACATTTTTGCGAGTACTAAATTTGACAGAAATGATCAAATCTTGACAGAAATGTCAAGACAATCGCCAAAGCTTTGGTTTTCCATGAATGTTAACGTAGAAGTCGTACGCCAAGGGGAATTCCTGATGAAGAACGACCGGACCACACTGTTTTGAAAAATTGCAATTTGGAGATATTCACAATTAAAATATGAAAATATCGAAAATCGACTTTTTCGCCTGATGAGCTAGCGGCGAAATTTCTTCAGAAATGGAAAGAACATAGGCCGTGGACAATTTGTAACACAAAAGAAATTTTTTGCATATGCGGAATTTCATAGAAATACGCAATTATTTGTCAAAATTTCATAAATTGACAAAAATAGAACGTCATTTATTGACGAATATGAATGCAGAAATTGAAAGGTCGTAAGCCAGTAAGAATTTGTGACATGGTTCTACAGCTTTGAAATACTGCAATTTAGAGATATTTACAATTAAAATATAAAAAAGTCGAAAATCGATTTTGTCGCCTGATGGACTAACGGCGAAATTTCTTCAGAAATCGAAAGAGCATAGACCGCGGATAATTTGTAACACAAAAGAAATTGTTTGCAATTGTGGAATTTTATAGAAATACGGCACAATTTGCCAAAATAATTGACAAAAGCGTTATAACGCAGAAATACGTACACCAAACGCGATTCCAGGTAGAGAACGACTGCACCAAACGGTGGGAAATTTTTTTTGTTCGATGTGGCGTATTCCTACAGGTATAAAACTTCAGATGAACGGCGTCGTATCATGCCGATACCATATAGCGAACGCGGCGATATCACTGAGCTTTAGATCAGTTGTACAGACAACCGTATCGTGGTAATAGCTGCATTTGAATTGTGGTACACGTTTTCAAGATACCTTCGCTAGATGCGGCTAATTATGCGAATGAAATTCACTATACTGTTCACCAAGATTTGACAGACACAAAGTATAGGTTGAACTTTTTACACACACAGCTTGTTTTTCGCCGCGCCTCAGCGCGGCGAGGTGTATATATACGGATGGCAATGTCTGTCTGTGTGTGTGTGTGTGTGTGTGTGTGTCCGTCCGTCCGTGGCACCGAAGTAAGATATGTGACGTGTGTGGTCAAGTAGAGTCAAGGTCGCTGAGTACGGATCCGATGTCCGTTTCAGTTGCTAATTTCGCATTTTCGAGATATTCACAATTAAAATTCAAAAATGTCGAAAATCGACTTCTTCACCTGATGAGCTAACCGCGAAATTTCTTCAGAAATGGAAAGAGCACGGACCGCCGATAATTTGTAACCCAAAAGAAATTTTTTGTCAATGTGGAATTTGATAGAAATACGCAATTGTTTGTCGAAATTTCATAAATTGACAAAAATAGAACGTCATTTATTGACAAATGTGAATGCAGAAACTGAAACGTCGTGAGCCAGTAAGAATTTGTGACATAGTTTTTCAGTTTTGAAAAATTGCAATTTGGAGATATTTACAATTAAAATATGAAAATGTCGAAAATCGTCTTTTTCGCCTGATGAGCTAGCGGCGAAATTTCTTCAGAAGTGGAAAGAGCATAGGACGTGGACAATTTGCAAAACAAAAGAAATTTTTTTCAAATGTGGAATTTCATAGAAGTACGCAATTATTTGTCAAAATTTCATAAATTGACAAAAATAGAACGTCATTTATTGACGAATGTGAATGCAGAAATTGAAAGGTCGTAGGCTAATAAGCATTTGTGACATGGTTCTACAGTTTTGAAATATTGCAATTTAGAGATATTCACAATTAAAATGTAAACATGACGAAAATCGACTCTGTCGCCTGATGGACTAGCGGCGAAATTTCTTTAGAAATGGAAAGAGCATAGACCGCAGATAATTTGTAACACAAACAAAATTGTTTGCAATTGTGGAATTGTATAGAAATACGCCGCAATTTGCCAAATTTCTATAAATTGACAAAAGCGTCATAACGCGAAATACGCAACCAAACGAAATTCCTGGTAGAGAACGACTGCACCAAACAGTTGGCAAGTTTTTCTGTTCGATGTGGCGTATTCCCACAGGTATAAAACTTAAGATCAACGGCGTCGTATCATGCCGATACCATATAGCGAACGCGGCGATATCACTGAGCTTTAGATCAGTTGTACAGACAACCGTATCGTGGTAATAGCTGCACTTGAATTGTGGTACGCGTTTTCAAGATACCTTCTCTAGATACGGCTAATTATGCGAATGAAATTCACTATACTGTTCACCAAGATTTGACAGACACAAAGTATAGGTTGAACTTTTTACACACACAGCTTGTTCGCCGCCCCCCCAGGGCGGCGAGTATATATGTCACAGGCCATGGCCGTCTTCAGGCCATCGCCGTCTAGACGGCTTTGGCCTGGTCGATCAGGCCATGGCCGTCTTTTCGAGCAGAAGACGGCCGTGGCCTAATGCGTCAGGCCACAGCCATCTATGTAGACGGCCACGGCCTGCTGCGCCAGGCCATGGCCGTCTTTTCCTTGCTCTGCTAGTTTCCGACATAGTGTATTCCTTCTAATTCAGGCTATGCTTAGGCTCGCCCTGCGCCCACGATGCACAAGAGTCAGTCGGCGTCGCAGTCTGGCGGGTCGAAACTTAGGCTTAACGCGACCGGTGACCGACTTCAGGGCGCGCGGAGCGCGCCCTGAAGTTGGTGGTCGCGCTAAGCCTCAGTTGAGACCCGCCAGGCGCGACGCCGGCCGAGTTTTAGTGCAAACTGCAAGTGGAATAAACACTCCTCCATCTACTTCACCTCCTGCTTAGGCCTGCTGTGCCCCTTCCCAGCAAGCGCTTGTAACAGCTGACACTCTTAAAGACGGCTACGGCCTGGTCCATCAGGCCAAGGCCGTCTTTTCGAGCAGAAGACGGCCATGGCCTGACGCATCAGGCCAACGCCGTCTAGACGGCCACGGCCTGATCGACCAGGCCAAAGCCGTCTAGACGGCTTTGGCCTGAAGACGGCCATGGCCTGCAACATATATACGGACGCTGTTGTCCGTGTGTGTGTGTGTGTGTGTGTGTGTGTCTGTCTGTCTGTCCGGAACAACTAGACATGACGGTTAGTGCCACCCGATGGAGTCGAATGCGCTGAGTAACGTGCCGTTGTCCGTTTCTGTTGCTAATTTCCCTATTTCGAGATATTTATAATTAAAATACGAAAATGTCAAAAATGACACTTTTATTTACAAGTCGTAGCGGCAAAGTTTTTGCTGAAATGGAAAGGGCACAAGACGCGATGAATTTGTGACATAGTTTCGAATTTTGGAATTCACCAAATTAAGGATATTTTTAAGGTTTTTGTCAAAATTCCCAAATTTCGACAAATTCAAACAGCTTATATTTCAAAACTTCTTTGCACCGATGTATCGAGCATAGTCTGCTAAGTATTTGGCAAATAGTTTCAGCGAATATAATTAACGAAATTTAGGATATTTTTAAGGATTTTGTTAAAATCCCCAAATTTCGACAATTTCAAACAGCTTAAATTTCAAAATTTCTTTTCACGGATGTGTCGAGCATAGTCTGCCAAGTATTTATCAAATAGTTTCAGATTTTATAATTCACGAAATTAGGGATATTTTCAAGGTTTTTGTCAAAATTCCCAAATTTCGACGAATTCAAACAGCTTATATTTCAAAACTTCTTTGCACCGATGTATCGAGCATAGTCTGCCAAGTATTTAGCAAATAGTTTCAGCGAATATAATTAACGAAATTTAGGATATTTTTAAGGATTTTGTTAAAATCCCCAAATTTCGACAATTTCAAACAGCTTAAATTTCAAAATTTCTTTTCACGGATGTGTCGAGCATAGTCTGCCAAGTATTTATCAAATAGTTTCAGATTTTATAATTCGCGAAATTAGGGATATTTTCAAGGTATTTGTCAAAATTCCGAAATTTCGACCATTTCAAACGGCTTGAATTTCAAATATTCTTTACACGGTTGTGTCGGGCATAGTCTACCAAGTATTTAGCAAATAGTTTCAGATTTTATAATTAGCGAATTTAGGGATATTTTCAAGGTTTTTGTCAAAATTGCCAAATATACACAATTTCAAACGGCTTCAATTCAAAATTTCTTCACATGGTTGTGTCGGGCGTAATCTGCCAACTAGCTAGCAAATAGTTTCAGATTTTGTAATTAACTAAATTAGGGATATTTTTAAGGGTTTTGTTAAAATTCCCAAATTTCAACATTTTCAAGTAGCGTAAATTTCTAAATGCCGTGACATGGTTGTGTCGGGCATTGTCTGCCAAATATTTAGCAAATAGTTCTAGATTTTATAATCAACGAATTTAGGGATATTGTCAAGGTTTTTGATAAAATTCCCAAATTTCGACAATTTCAAATAGCTTAAATTTCAAAATGTCGTGGCATGGTTGTGTCGGGTATTGTCCGCCAAATAGTTCTAGATTTTATAATTAACGAATTTTGCAACGGTGCCATAACCGTCCGCATTTTTTACCCAAAAGAAAAGGGCGTCGTCCCATTTAGACCCTCTTCATTCCAAAGTGAACCTGCGGCGAACATTCCTGATCCATTTATGGATCAGTACCCACCAATGCGCCTTATAGGCATCGATTGCCCAAGAATAGCACAAACCTTCTTTGGAAACTCGAGGTAACTGCGGCGAAACTCCCCGAAGAAATGCTCAACTTTATATTCTGACACACTATGGAATACACTCCTCAAATGCACGAAACACTATGCGATGCCAATCAACCATCATCGGGTACCCAGTTTTTTCGCCGCGCCTCAGCGCGGCGAGGTGTATATATACGGATGACAATGTCTGTCTGTGTGTCCGTCCGTCCGTCCGTCCGTCCGTGGCACCGAAGTAAAACATGTGACATAGGTGGTCAAGTAAAGTCAAGGTCGCTGAGTATGGATCCAATGTCCGTTTCTGTTGCTAATTTCGCATTTTCGAGATATTCACAATTAAAATTCAAAAATGTCGAAAATCGACTTTTTCACTTGATGAGCTAGCCGCGAAATTTCTTCAGAAATGGAAAGAGCACAGACCGCTGATAATTTGTAACACATAAGAAATTTTTTGTCGATGTGAAATTTGGTAGAAATACGAAATTATTTGTCGAAATTTCATAAATTGATAAAAATGGAACGTAATTTATTGACAAATGTGAATGCAGAAATTGAAAGGTCACAAGCCAGTAAGAATTTGTGACATAGTTTTTCAGTTTTAAAAAATTGCAATTTGGAGATATTTACAATTAAAATATGAAAATATCGAAAATCGACTTTTTCGCCTGATGAGCTAGCGGCGAACTTTCTTCAGAAATGGAAAGACCATAGGCCGTGGACAATTTGTATGTAACACAAAAGAAATTTTTTGCATATGCGGAATTTCATAGAAAACGCAATTAGTTGTCAAAATTCTACAAATTGTCAAAAGCGTCATAACGCAGAAATGCGCACACCAAACGAAATTCCTAATAGAGAACGACTGCACCAAACAGTTAGCAAGTTTTTTGTTCGATGTGGCGTATTCCCACATCTATAAAACTTCAGATGAACGGCGTCGTATCATGCCGATACCATATAGCGAACGCGGCGATATCACTGAGCTTTAGATCAGTTGTACAGACAACCGTATCGTGGTAATAGCTGCATTTGAATTGTGGTACACGTTTTCAAGATACCTTCGCTAGATGCGGCTAATTATGCGAATGAAATTCACTATACTGTTCACCAAGATTTGACAGACACAAGGTATAGGTTGAACTTTTTACACACACAGCTTGTTTCGCCGCGCCTCAGCGCGGCGAGGTGTATATGTTGCAGTCAATAGCCGTCTTCAGGCGATTGCCGTCTAGACGGCTATCGCCTGGTCGATCAGGCCGCGGCCGTCTTCTCGGAGAAAAGACGGCCATCGCCTCTTGCGTCAGGCGATGGCCGTCTTCTGCTCGAAAAGACGGCTATCGCCTGATGGACCAGTCAACAGCCGTCTTCAAAATGATAGCTGTCGCCAGCGCTGGCAGGGGTGGGGCTCAGCCGGCCTGAGCAGGTGGTGCAGTAGATGGAGGAGTGTTCACCCCACCCACTGTACGCACTAAAACTCGGTCGGCGTCGCGCCTGGCGGGTCTCAGCTGAGGCTTAGCGCGACCACCAACTTCAGGGCGCGCTCCGCGCGCCCTGAAGTCGGTCACCGGTCGCGTTAAGCCTAAGCTTCGACCCGCCAGACTGCGACGCCAACTGACTCTTGTGAACTGTGGGCGCAGGGCGAGCCTAAGCATAGCCTGAACTGGAAGGAATATACTGTGTCGGAAACTAATACAGAGAAAGAAAAGACGGCCATCGCCTGACGCATCAGGCAATTGCCGTCTAGACGGCCGCGGCCTGACGCATCAGGCGATTGCCGTCTAGACGGCCGCGGCCTGATCGACCAGGCGATAGCCGTCTAGACGGCTATCGCCTGAAGACGGCCATCGCCTGTGACATATATATACGGATGACAATGTGTGTGTGTGTGTGTGTCTGTCTGTGTTTCCGTCGCACCGAAGTAAAGTCAGTGACATATGTGGTCAAGTAGAGTCGATGTCGCTGAGTACGGATCCGATGTCCGTTTCTGTTGCTAATTTCGCATTTTCGAGATATTCGCAATTAAAATTCGAAAATGTCGAAAACCGACTTTTTCGTCTGATGCGCTAGCCGCGAAAATTCTTCAGAAATGGAAGGAGCATGGACCGCGGATAATTAGTAACACAAAAGAAATTTTTTGCAAATGTGGAATTTAATAGAAATACGCGATTATTTGTCAAAATTGCATAAATTGACTAAAATGCAACGTCATTTATTGACGAATGTGAATGCAGAAATGGAAAGGTCGTATGCCAATAAGAATTTGTGACATAGTTTTGCAGTTTTTAAAGATTGCAATTTTGAGATATTTTGAATCAAAATATGAAAATGTCGAAAATCGACTTTTTTACCTGATGATATAACGGCGAAATTTCTTCAGAAATGGAGAGAGTATAGACTGCGGATAATTTGTAACGCAAGAAAAATTTTTTGCAAAAATGGAATTTAATAGAAATACGTGATTATTTTTCAAAATTCCATAAATCAACAAAATAGAACGTCGTTTTTTGACGAATTTGAACGCAGAAATGGTAAGGCCGTGTGCCAATAAGAATTTGTGACATAGTTTTACAGTTTTAATAAATTCCAATTTCGAGATATTTAGAATTAAAATTCAAAAAAATGCCAAAATCCAGATTTTCGTCTGATGGCCAGAACAGCTGTTTATTGATGAATGTGCACTCGGAAACAGAAAGGCGTACGCTGAACTCAGGAATTCGCTCGCACCAAACTTTTGGCAAGTTTTTTTGTTGGATGTGACGTTTTCACACAGGTAGGAAACATCAGATAAACGGCGTCGTATCATGCCGATAACATATAGCGAACGCGGCGATATCACTGAGCTTCAGATCAGCTGTACAGACAACCGTATCGTGGGGATAGCTGCACTTGCTATTAAGGTACACATTCTCAAGACACTTTCTCCAGATGCGGCTAACGATGTGTACAAAGTTCACTATACTGTTCCCCAAAATTTGACAGACACAAAACATAGGTTGAACTTTTTACACACACAGCTTGTTACTCTAAGCTTGTTTCGCTCGGCCTCAGCCGAGCGAACCCTATCAAGAGCTCGGCGTGCGTGCGTGGGTGCGTGCGTGCGTGCGTACGTGGGTCACGCTTGCTTCGGGCTTAATAACTCGCTCGTCTGACGTCGTAGGGTGGAGTTTGAGACATCGTCGGGTAGCCTGCGGACTCCTCTCGCCATCTGAGTGTTCAAAACTAAAATATGTTTTCAAACTCGCGCGCTACAGTATCCCAAAGTGGGGTCCATTTTAAGACAAAAGTTGCTCGAACCTAGTCAAATTGCATATCAAAGTAAAGCGCTCGAGCTCCTGAGCACGAATCCGACAACAAAAAGTTTCAAAAGTTTAAACAGAGAGCTACAGTGACCAAAACGCGTCGAAAACTGAAAACCACATGCTTGCTTCGGGCTTAATAACTCGCTTGTCTGACGTCGCTGAGTTGAGTTCGACACATCGACGGGTAGCCCTCGGACTCCTCTCGCGAACTATGACGTCGAAATAACAACAAGTTTTAAAAATTGCGCGCTACAGTATCCCAAAGTAAGGTCCGCGAAAAGTCAAAACTTTGTCGAACCTAGTCGAATCGCATATCAAAGTAAAGCGCTCGAGCTCCTGAGCACGAATCCGACAACAAAAAGTTTCAAAAGTTGAAACAGAGGGCTACAGTAACCAAAACGCGATTAATACTGCAGATTTTGGTTTGTTATATGTTGCGTTCGATTCCAGTGTGTTTTTTTAAATTCAGTCTGAAAAGATGATTTTGTTAGTGTAAAGAATTAAACCCGAGCGATACCAATGTTGCGTAGCAAGACCACTCCAACAAGCTGTTTTAAAAAAGTTGAGTTGTTTTATTAATACAGAGTGGTTTGTGAGTGTTTACTTTTGTAAAGTATTTCGAAGCCTTTCCGATATGACGCGCGCCCGCCCGGAGTCCACTATTCATGCGCTACTTCTGACACACTCCTTTCTGAGGGGTTCTTGCAGGGCAACATTGGGATCGCCCGGGATTAATTTTTTAGCAGGTAAAGTTGTTCGTACGACAAGAGTTAAAAAAACAAAAGTATTTATTTCGGAATGACCGCTCAACAACTGCCTCAACGTAAGCTTTCAAACGGTCGAACGAATACCGCTCTACAACGTACGACGAGTGAGTTAGGGGCGATTTGCTGTTTCAACCTTTGAGTTACTGTAGCTCGCGAAATTCAAACTTTTGAATCTCGACTTCTCTTAACGGAATGATCAGTGTGCCGAAACCTATTCAGCGACCTCAAGATCGTCTCTCTACGACGGAAGACGAGCGAGTTAGAGATGTTTTACGTTTTGAACCTTTGGGTTACTGTAGCGCGCGAAATTCAAACTTTTGAGTTTCGACCAATAGAAGAACAAATGATCAGTGAGTCGAGAGCTATCCAGCCAACCCAAGATCGTCTCCCTACGACGCACGCTGAGCGAGTTAGAGCGATTTCTGGGCTAAAAACGCGAGAATGTCGCTTTTCGTGTTGCGTGTTTGCGTAATTAAGAAACTTTTTTATGCCAAGCGAAAGCGCACGTCGAGACCTTTCAGTTGACCTATCGCACGCCGCTCTACGACGTAAGACGAGCGAGTAATAGCCGTTTTCAGTTTGAACCTTCGGGTTACTGTAGCGCGCGCAATTCAAACTTTTGAATTTCGAAGTCTCTTACCAACATTACCAGTAAGTCGAGAGCTATCCATAAAACCCAAGATCTCCTTCCTACGACTTTCCAACGCCGAGATATAAGAGCGTGACGAACGCACGCACGCACGCACGATAAGCTCTCGTAGGGGTTCGCCCGGCTGAGGCCGGGCGAAACAAGCTGTTTTAAAAAAGTTGAGTTGTTTTATTAATACAGAGTGGTTTGTGAGCGTTTTAAAGTGAAAGAGTTAAAGAGTGGATACTTTTGTAAAGCATTTCGAAGCCTTTCCGATATGACGCGCGTCCGCCCGGAGTCCACTATTCATGCGCTACTTCTGACCCACTCCTTTCTGAGGGGTTCTTGCAAGGCAACATTGGGATCGCCCGGGATTAATTTTTTTAGCAAGGCACACGCATTTCTGAGCGGTTGTTGCAAGGCAACATTGGGATCGCCCGGGATTATTTTTTGAGCACGACACACGCATTTCTGAGCGGTTGTTGCAAGGCAACATTGGGATCGCCCGGGAATAATTTTTTTAGCAGACAAAGTCGTTCGTAAGACAAGGGTTAAAAAAACAAAAGTATTTATTTAGGAATGAGTGTTCAACAACTGCCTCAATGTAAGCTTTCAAACGTTCGAACGAATGCCGCTCTACGACGTAAGACGAGCGAGTTACAGCCGTTTTCCGTTTTGAACCTTTGGGTTACTGTAGCTCGCGATATTCAAACTTTTGAATTTCGAAGTTTCTTAGCAACATTACCAGTGAGTCGAGAGCTTTCCGTAGAGCCCAAGATCTCCTTCCTACGACTTTCCAACACCGAGATCTGAGAGCGTGACGGACGGACGGACGAACGAACGAACGAACGCACGCACGATAAGCTCTCGTAGGGGTTCGCCCGGCTGAGGCCGGGCGATAAAAGTGTAGTCG